>PVIY010013372.1:0-59353 GCA_004026745.1 Myrmecophaga tridactyla | reverse complement strand
ACAATGGGGAATTATTCAGCCATAAAAAGAAGTGCAGTGCTAGTACATGCTACAGCATGGATAAAACTTGAAGACATCATGTTGGGAGAAATAAGCCTGACACAAAAGGACAGATATTGTATGATTTCTCTTATTTGATATACTTGTAAGTAAATTCATAGAGACAGAAGGCAGCATAGTGGTTACCAGGGGTGGCAGGTGAGGGTATGGGGGGTTATTGATAAAAGAGTATGAGTTTTGGTTTAGGATGATGAAAATAGTCTGGAAATATTCATGAAACTTGCATATTATTGTCAATGTACTTAAAGAACCGTCCACTTAAAATCATTTTAATGATTTTATTTTTCTTGTATTTTACCACAATTAAAAATAAATAAAACATACAGTCAATGTGATCTGTCATCTTTGTAGACTCTGAACGGAAAACTGCATGATCATTTTAATATTGAAGTGTGAAAAAAAAAAAGCATTGGACTAAATATCAATTCCGTTCTTGGCAAAAATTCTCAGCAGACTGGAAATAGAAGGAAACCGCCTCAAACTAGTAAAAGTCATCCATGAAAAACCTGCATGTAATATATGTGTAGCATAACATTTAATGGTAAAAGACTGATAATTTCCCACCATCAAGAACCAATTAGAGGGTGGTACAGTGGTAGCTCAGTGGCAGAATTCTATTCGGGTTTGATTCCCGGTGCCTGCCCATGCCAAAAAGAAAAAAAGAGAGAGAGAACCAATTAGAATGTCTGCTCTTACCACTTCTGTTCAGTATCTTCCTGAAGATTCTAGCCAGTACAAGGAAAAACAAAAGGCACCCACATTGGGAAGGAAAAATTAAACTTGTTTATAGTAGCCAAAAAGTTTGTCTACATAGAAAATCTTATCATATCTTTCATTAGAACTAAGACTAAGTGTAACAGTGCTGCAGTATATAACATCAACATCTAATAATTAAATTTTATATACTAGCAATAATCAGAAATGAAAAATTAAAAAATATAATTTATAATAATGTAAAAATATGCAATATGAAAAACTTCAGAGTAAATCTTACAGAAGATATGTAAGACCTGAAAACTACAAAATTTTACTGAGGGGAATTAAAGAAGACTAAAATAAAATAGGGATATAATACCAGTGTCATGGATTGGAAAACTTAATATTGTTAGGATGTCAGTTATTCCCAAATTGATCTATAGATTCAGTGTAGTCCAATCAAAATCCCATCAGGCCTTGCTTTTTTGTAAAAATAGACAAGGTGATAATTTATTTGAAAATGCCAAGGATCTAGTATAGCTAATACAACTTCAGAAAGGAAGACCAAATAAGAGGACATTTACTAACTGGCTTTCCATCTTCTTACAGCGATATAATAAGCAAGAGTGTGGTATTGTCACAGTGGTAGTTAGTTCAGCTGTCAACTTGGCCAGGTGAAGGTGCCTAGTTCTGTTGCTGTGGACATGAGCCAATGATATGTGAACCTCATCTGTTGCTCATTACATCTGCGGTCAGCTAGGAGGCATGCCTGCTGCAATGAATGATGTTTGACTTAACAGGCTGGTGCTTAAATGAGAGAGCACAATGTAGCACAGCCCAAGCAGCTCGGCATACCTCATCTCAGCACTCGCAGCTCAGCCCAGGCCTTTGGAGATGCAGAAAGAAAACACCCTGGGGAAAGTTGTTGGAACCCAGAGGCCTGGAGAGAAGGCCAGCAGAGATCGCCCTGTGCCTTCCCACATAAGAAAGAACCTCACTGGAAAGTTAGCTGCCTTTCCTCTGAAGAACTAAGGAAATAAATTCCCTTTTATTAAAAGCCAGTGTGTCTCTGGTTTGTTGCATTCTGGCAGCTAGCAAACTAGAACAGTCAAGATAGACAATAGATCAAGAGAACAGAGTAGAAGGTACAGAATGAGACCCAAACACATACCATTAATTGATTTTTTAGAAAAATGCAAAGAAAATTCATGGAGAAACTATAGTATTTTTAATAAATTCATATGGAACAACTGCAACTTGCAGTTGTTCACTTGAAAAATGAAAAAAAAAACAAAATTTCACTCCATAGGTCACAACATATTCAAGAAATTAACTCAAAGTGGATTGTAGGCAGAAATGTAAAACCTAAAACTATAAAACTTCTAGAAGCAAACATAGAAGAAATTCTTTGTAACCTTGGGTCAGGCAAATATTTCTTGGGTAAGGCAAAGCTTTCTTACAATCAACATGAGAAGCATGCTCTATGAGAGAAAAACTTGCAATTTAAACTTCATCGAAATTAAAAGCTTCTGTTCTTAGGAAAATAGTGTTAAGAGAATGAGAAGACAAGTCCCAGACTGAGAAAACACCTACAAATCATATATCCATCAAAGGACTTGTATCCATCATCTAGTGAAGAACTCTCAAAACTCAGTTAAACTAAAACTCAATGAAAAATGTGCAGAATATTTGAATATTTTACCAAAGAAGATATATGGATGGCAAATAAGCTCATGAAAAGATATTCAACATAATTGGTTATTAGGGAAATGCAAATTAACATGAGGGAGTGCATATACCTTATTAGAATGGTTTAAATTTTAAAAGTTGACCATACCAAGTGTTGATGAGGAAGTGGAGCAACTAAACTCTCATACCCCTCTGGCATGAATGTAAAATGGTATAGATGTTTTTTTTTTTTGGAAAGAGTTTGGTATTTTTTCAAAACTTAAATATATACATACCATATAACCCTACCATTAAACTTAGATTTACCCAAGATAAATTTAAATCATATATCCATAGGAAGTCTTGTACACAAATGTTCACAGGAGCTTTTTTGTAATAACCAAAAACTGCAAACAACCAAAATATCGGTCAACAGATGAGTGAATAGGATGCTAGACAAAAGTAGAGCGCACACTGTATGATTCCATTTATTTAACATTCTGAAAAATACAGCGTAACCCATGGTGACAGCACATCAGTGGTTGCCCAGGAATGGATTTGGGAGGTGGGAGAGATGGGAAGGGGCATGAGGGAGACGTTACAATGAGGCACAAGGAAGCTATTTGGATAGCTATGGTCATTATCTGATTTTTGCGATGCTTTCCCAGATATACACATATGTGAATAGTTTTATACTTTAAACACATCCTGTTTATGTGTCAATTATACTTCAGTTAAACTGTTTTTAATAAGAGGCTTTGTTATAGGAACTAAGTCTGGGATTAAGGAAGAAACTGCTATTTCTATGACTTAGAGACTTTGATCAGTGAAACCATATTAATATTCAAATATCATTTAGTCATTATGAATGTTAAAAACAACCAAATATTGGCATCTGTTGAAAAATACTTGTCAGATAATAAATACACTTTCAAAACATATGGGTGAAGGTACTGTCTGTGTGTATGAGACTTGTCCATTCCACATTTGTTGCCATCTGCCATATAATAATTAGTTTCAATAAGGAAGAATGATAATACAAATCTTAATTTGCTAGTGCCACAAATGTCATAAAAATTGGTTAAATCTTTTGAAAATTAAGAAGGAAACAAAAAAATTGAAATGCCATCGGTGTATAGTAATGTCATCAGTAATAGAAACAGTGATAAAAATGAAATTGTTTCCTGACCTGTGCACTTCCCCCACCAAAAAAAAAAATTCAACAAATGGTGCTGCAATAATGGAATAGTTACATGGAAAAAGGACGAGATGTGACCGCCACCATACCAAAAAAAAACCAAAAAAACCCCGAAATTGCTCTTTTCTTAAGGAGATATATAAGAAGGTTGTAGTAATTTTCAGAAACATTTAAATTTAAGAGCATCTGTATTTCAAGCAAAAAGTTTCTTTATTTAAAAAAATATTCTGAAGTCCAAATGTGGTTGGTGCTCAAAATTATTTTTTAAATTAATGAATGACTATAAATATGATCATTGCAGATTTAGCTTTGGATCAGGACCTTTCTCTTGATGTGTGCCATTCACTCTGGAAGTGTAAAAGGACCTGCTTACGGGAATGGGCATTGCCACAGAGCTGTCAGGTCTTCCTCCTGTCTTCCTGTGATATGCTCAGAGGCCATAGCAGTGACTGATATTCAATAGATTTCAATCAGTTTTTTAAATGAATTAATGAATTTTAGTGATTATAAGACTGTCCCAGTGGCTTTCATCATTGTTTCCTATATTTTGATAGAAAGCAAATGCTTCTGAGAGATGGATGGCCTTGTTTTCCCCTCTCCTTCCTCCATAACTTCCTCCCCTGCCATGCGTGAGTTGTTAATCATTTTGATATACTCGTCTGGAAAGATGACAGCCTTCAGGCATTGTTGAACAAGGTTCCTGAAAGATAAAACATGATGGGATAGATGTCTTGCTTACTTAGTGCTGGTGCCTTTCCTTTGAAGACCCAGAGATGAGTAAAATGCTTATGCTCAAAGAAACGGAAAGCAGGAGAAAGGACGCTCATTGTTGCAATTATCTTGGACTTTCTTAAACTTCTTGGGGAAATGGATGTTTGTCTCTTTTCTCAGTCGCACACTGTAGGAAGCATGGTTTGGTCCATCAAACTGTGATTTTTGCCTTGAGGAAATCACAAAGCCGCACTTACTTCTCCAAAGGTTTTGCCTTTACAGCAAAGATCAGTGTATGTTTGGAATGGCATTCGGTTGACTTACTCCATTTCCCTCATTAAAAAAAAAAAAAAAAAAAAGAACAAAACCCTCCAAAACACCCAACAACCCCCAAGCAAATTTTCCTTTTAGAGTTTCCTAGCTATCTAAATAATTAAGCCAATAGTAAAAATTTATTGAAATGTTGAAAATTTATTTTCAACAGTAACTGATAGCTCCCTATTTAGTTTCCTATTGTATTGGACTTTCTTATAAAGGCAGATTTTTAATTCTACAAAATGAAAACTACCCTTAAGACTTAACCAAATTTTAAGGCATGCAACTAGGTGAATGAACCTTGAGGACTGTAGTTGAATGAAATATCAGAAAGAAAAAGACAAATATTATCATGCCTCACTCATATGGACTAACTATAATATACAAGCTCTGAGAATTGAAGTTGAGAGCATGGGTTGGGGCCTATTGTAAAGGATACTAAATTGTCTGCTCTTACAGCAGTCACATCGATTCTGGAGTTGTAGCTATTATTCCTAAATTCTGAGATACTGAGCTATTTGCATATTATTTGGTCATTCCCTGAAATGTCAGGTATTTAAGTGACACCTGAGACCCAGAGTTAAAGCACTGAAGCTATGAAGTCAGAATTACCCCATAGAACAACTGTTATAAAAGGTGAAAAAGTGATTAGACTTCTAGTAGAAATATTAATGAAGCTGATCTGGATAGGACTAAGGGAAATCAGAATACAGAGTAAAGGATGATAAGGTTCATATCTTAAAACTTCAGCTTCTGTGTGAGACCAAAGGGAGAGATGTTTTATATGGTGCAAAATTTATATTTTGGGTAGCACATTATCTAATTTAACTTGTATGGTCAGTTTCTTTGAACACCATACTTACGTGGAATCTTGAAAAGGATGTGAGATCATGTTGGTTTGTACAGGTTAGCGTGATGCCCCAATATATCTCAGAGTAATATGGGCAGAGAATAAAAAAGTATTTGCAAAGTCCCTTTGGATTACTGGGGAGAAAGGAAGAAATATTCAACTTCCCCATTTGGGGAATTCCTGATATTCTCACAAGCAGTGGGGGCAACCAATTCAATAGGCTGAGGCCTCAGTCTTGGGTACTACCCTATGAAACTTATTCCTGCAAAGGATAGGCTAAGCCTACTAAAATTTATGCCTAGCAGTCACCCCCAGAAAAGCTATTTTGTTGCTCAGATGTAGCCTCTCTCTCTAAACCAACTTGGCAGGTGAACTCACTGCCCTCCCCCCTACATGGGACATGACTCCCAGGATGTAAATCTCCCTGGTAATGTGGGACAGGACTCCTGGGATGAGCAGGAACCCAGCATCATGGGATTGAGAAAGCCTTCTTAACCAAAAGGGAGAAGAAAGAAATGAGACAAAATAAGGTTTCAGTGGCTGAGAGATTTCAAACAGAGTTGAGAGGTTATCCTGGAGGTTATTCTTATGCATTATATAGATACCCCTTTTTAGTTGTACTGGAGTGGCTAGAGGATAGTATCTGAAACTGTTGAACTGTGTTCCATTAACCTTGATTCTTAAAGACGATTGTATAACTATATGGTTTTTACAATGTGACCATGTGATTGTGAAAACCTTAGTAAGAAACTAAGGAAAAATAAATAAATAAATGATGGGGGGGGGATAAAGGGTAAAAAAAAATGGGTATATTGAAATGCTATAGTGATCCATGAGACGGAAGTATAAAGGGTATATTTGAGTTTTTTCTTTTTCTGGAGTAACGCAAATGTTCTAAAAATGATCTTGATGAATACACAACTATGTGATGATTGGGCGCTATTGATGTATACTGTGCATGGACTGTATGTGTGTGAAGATTTCTCAATAAAAATATAAAAAAAAAGAACCAAATTTACAAAAAAAGATCTATTGTGAGAATTTAAATGGATTCTTCTCTTAAATTTGATCTAATTTCTATCTCAGGATCCATAAATGAGTTATAATGCATATGCAGAAATGTGCTGCTTGGCTCTGAGGCCAGTTATGACATAGTGCTTCAAGGAAATGCAAACCGGTTTCTAAATAAAGAAACCAGTACATAAATGGCTTATGAATATTCTGGTTGTTGGTGAAGATTTCCTATCTTAAGGCTCATGCACATTATATGACAATGTTTTCCTTTGTTGAAGGTAAGCTCCAACCAAGAGTGGAGAAAAAATTATTTTGTTACTCAAACAATTACAGACACACCCTCTTTCCTTAATCAGTCCACACACATGCAGATTCTGAACCAAAGGAAAAATTTGTACAGTCTTTACTGTTGAGCCATCAAAGCAAGATTCTCATTATCTTTTAGGGATCATTGCTTTCTTTAATAATTTTTCTTCAAAAAGAGATAGTATGCATTATAAAGCCCTATTTCAAAGAATTTTGCCCCTTCAGTTTTTTTAGGGTGGTAGTAATTAAAATTTTTATTGAATTATAACATGCCTAAAGAGTGCACAATTCATAAGATTAGCTTGATGAATTTTCTTAAAGTGAACATATCTGTTTAACCACTCAGCTAGTTCAAGAAAAAGAATATTACTAGGATGCAAGGAACTCCTTCTTAAACTCCCTTTTTCTTCTACAATCCCAAAGGTGAACTCATTGGTTAGTTTTGCCTAATTTTACATAAATAGACTCATAAAGTATGTTTTTTTTTACATTTAATTTAAATTTTTTTGTGAAAAATACCATATATACAAAAAAGCAATAAATTTCAAAGCACATTGCAACAATTAGTTGTAGAATGGATTTCAGAGTTTGGTATGGGTTACAATTCCACAATTTTAGGTTTTTACTTCTAGCTGCTTAAGATACTGAAATATCAATAAGAAGATTCAAAGAAATATCAATATAAAGATTCAGCACTCATACTCATTTGTTAAACCCTACCTGCTCTGTATAACTCCACCATCACCTTCGATCTTTCTCCCACTCTTTAGGGGTAGTTGGGCTATGTCAATACGAACTTTTTCATGTTGAAAGGGGCTGTTCTTAATTTGGGATAGCAGGATGGAACTAGCTGGTGTTCTGGAGAGGCCGACCCCTCTGCATTTCAGGATTTATCTGGTCCAGGGACCCATCTGGAGGTTGTAGGTTTCCAGAAAGCTACCCTAGTGCGTGGAAGCTTATAAAATCCTATATATTGCCCTAGGCATTCTTTAGGATGGGCAGGAATGGTTTTGGTTGGGTTTGGCATGTTATGAAAGGTAGCAGTGTTCCGAAGAGAAAGATAACCAATAAACATACCTTCAAGAAATAGAAAATCTAAACTTCCCTGTGTTAGTTTGCAAGCTGCTGGAATGTGATATACCAGAACTGGAATGGATTATAAAAAGGGAAATTAAATAAATTACAAGTTTACAGTTCTAAGGAAGTAAAAGTGTCCAAATTAAGGCAGCAACAAGAGGTTACCTTTCACTCAAGAAAGATCGATTGATCTGAAACACCTGTATCAGCTAGGAAATCACGTGGCTGACGTCTGCTGGTCCCTTGCTCCTGGGCTCTGTTGCTTTCAGTCTCTGTCCATGTGAAGGTTCCTCACTTTGCTTTTCTGGGGCTGGCTTTCATCTCTTTGCTTCCTTTGGCTCTCTCTAGGTTCTGGCTTGCTTAACATTTCATGGCAACGTCTGCTGGCTCTAAGCATCTCCAAATATCCGTGCCTCTCTTCTCCAAGTGTTGGCATCTGTGCCAGTTCTGCTGTGAAGTTTTTGCTAGCTCTCTCACTGTTGGCTCAGCAGTGTGGCGGTAGCCAGGGTCTCCTCAATCTTCAAGGAATATGCTCCACCCTCTCCAAAGCCTGGGGCAGAACATTTCTGGGACATTGAGGTGGAAGGCCCACTCTCTGCTTCTGAGGCAGACTCACCATCTCCACGTGTAGGAGTTGGTCTGCTCTTCTGGCCTGAGGTTTCCTGGCTCCAGATGTTAGCCTCCATGTTTCTGCCTCTGAAGACATTTTTCCTTCACTTTGTTCTTTTTCTGCCCCTTTTAGTCCAGACTGGCAATAGTTCCATTTATACAGATTCCATAACATTCTTGTTGGTTTTCTATCAGGTAGGCTGGGGTCATGCCCATTAGACAAAAGAACTTTCCATAAATCCTTTCTTGATAACTCCAACTCCAAACTTCACTTGTCCTGTAATGGCTGACTACTTCTGTGTTTTGTTAAATCCTCATGTGGGACCTTATTCACTGAGATCTCACTTTCTGGGAGCCCGGAATTTTCCAGGCCACCAATTTCTGTTTACTTTGTACCCAAGAGTTCAGTTCTTAACTTCTTTCTTTCCTTTCACATTTTACTATAAGCTGTGAGGAGCAGCCAGACTGCATTTTCCACATTTAGTTTGGAAATTTCTCCTGCTAAATATCCGAGTTCATTACTCTCAAATTCTGCCTTCCATCCAAAAATAATGTCTTCCTTCTAGTTTGCAAAGACACATTCATCATTTCTGTCTAAAGCCGTATCAGAATTATCTTTAGAGTCTACATCCTTACCAACAGTCTCTTTCAAAGCAATTCAGGCCTTCTGAATCAAAATCCTCAAAACTCTTCCAGAATCTTCCCCTTATCCATTAAAAAAGCTGTTGCAACATGTTTGGTATTTGCGAACCACAGCAGCATCCTACTTCTCCAATACCAAAATCTGTTTTAGTTTGTAAAAGCTGCCAGAATACAATATACCAGAAGTGGAGTGGCTTTAAAAAGGAGTATTTATTAAGTTGCATAGTTCTAAGACTGTGAAAATGTCCAAATTAAGGCATCCAGGGAAAGAATCCTTGATTCAAGAAAGGCCGATGGGTCCAGAACATTTCTATCAGCTGCAAAGGCACATGACGACTTCCGCTAGTTTTCTCTGAGCTTCTTCAGTGGATTCCCCAGGGGAGTTTTCTTTCATCTCTAAAGGTCTCTGGCTGGGAGGGTTCTCCTGGCTCTGTTGATTCTAAAGCTTTCTACAAAATGGTTCTCTCTTAAAGGGCTCCAATAAGCAACTCCACCTTGAATGGATAGAGGCACATCTCCATGAAACCATCTAATCAAAAGTTACCACCCACAACTGGGTGGGTCACATCTCCATGGAAACAAAAATAAAAGATTCCACCCAACAGTACTGAATGAGGATTAAAGAGCATGACTTTCCTGGGGTACATAACACCTTAAACAGGCACAGCTATGATGTGTAATTCTTTTAATGTGCTGTTGGATTCGATTTGCAAGTATTTCATTGAGAATTTTTGCATCTGTAGTCATTAGGGAGATTGGACGGTAGTTTTCCCTTCTTGTAGTATCTTTATCCTTTATCGGGTTTTAGTACTAGAGTGATGTTAGCTTCATAAAATGAGTTAGGTAGTATTCCTTTTTCCTCAATTTTTTGGTAGAGTTTGAGCAGGAATAGTGTTCTTTTGGAATGTTTGGTCAAAATTCCCCTGTGAAGCCATCTGGCCCTGGGCTTTTCTTTGTACGAAGATTTTTGATGACTGATTGAATCTCTTTACTTGTGATTGTTTTGTTGAGGTCTTCTATTTGTTCTCTAGTTAGTATAGGTTGTATGTGTGTCACTAAGGAAATTGTCCATTTCATCTAAGTTGTCTAGTTTGTTGGTGTAGTCATTCACAGTATCCTCTTATGATTTTTAAAATTTCTTCAGGGTCCATGGTAATAAGTCTCCTCTCTTTCTGATTTTATTTATTCGCATCCTCTCTCCCTTTTTCTTTGTCAACCTAGCTAAGGGTCCATCAATTTTATTGATTTTCTCAAAAGAACCAACTTTTGGTTTTATTGCTTTTATTTTATTTTTTTGTTCATATATAAAAAATAAATGTATTTCATTTTTGCTTTAATCTTTTTTTTTTCTCTTCTTCTGTTTGCTTTGTGGTTAGCTTCCTGTTCTTTCTCTAATTCCTCCAGGTGAGCTGTTAATTCCTCAATGTTTGCTCTTTTTTTTTTTTTTAACATAAGCAGGCTCCAGAAATCGAATCTGGGTCTCCGACATGTCAGGCAAGTATTCTGCCACTGAGCCACCATTGCACTGCCCCCTTTTTTCTTTTTTAATATAAGCATTCAGGTCAATAAATTTTCCTCTCAGCACTGCCTTTGCCATGTCCCATACATTTTGGCATATTGTATTCTTGTTTTCATTCTTCTCCAGTTATTTACCGATTTCTCCTGCAATTTCTTCTTTGATCCACTGATTGTTTAAGGGTGTGTTATTTAATCTCCATATATTTGTGAAAGTTCTGATTCTTTGGTGGTTATTGATTTCTAGCTTCATTTCATTGTGATCAAAGAAAGTGCTTTGAATAATTTCAGTCTTTTAAAATTTATTGAGACCTGTTTTGTGATCTATCCTAGAGAATACTCCATGAGCACTAGAGAAGAATGTATATCCTGGTGTTTTAGGGTGTACTGACCTATATATGTCTGTTAGGTCTAATTCACATACCACATTGTTTAGGTTCTCAGCTTCCTTATTGAGCCCCTGTCTGGTTAATTATCTATAGAGTAGAGTGGTGTATTGAAGTCTCCCCTTATTGTCATTGAAATACCTGCCGCTCCCTTCAGTCTTGCAAATGTTTACCTCATGTACTTTGTAGCTCCTTGATTGGGAGCATAAACATTTACGATTGTTATTTCCTCTTGGTGAATTGTCTCTTTTATAATATGTGATGTCCTTCTTCATCTCTTATGCTTTCTTTGCATTTCAAGTCTATTTTGTCAGAGACTAGTATAGCTATTCCTGCTTTTCTTTGGTTCCAGCCTGTGTGGTATGTCTTTTTCCACCCTTTTACTTTCAATCTATTTGTATTCTTGGGACTAAGATGAATCTCTTGAAAACAGGATATAGGTGGGTCATATCTTTAAATACATTTGGCCAATCTGTATCTTTTAATTGGGGCATTGATACATTAACATTCAAAATTATTATTGTAAAGACATTTCTTGAATCTACCATCTTTTTTTTTTTTTTAAATTTGCATGTGGGCAGGAAGCACCAGGGATCAAACTCCAGACCTCCAGCATGGCAGGTCAGAGCTCTGCCTGCTGAGCCACGGCAGCCGCCCTTGAATCTACCATCTTATTCTTTGGTTTTTATTTGTCATATCATTTTTTTTGTCTCTCTCGTTTATCCTTTAAGTTACCCTTACTAATATTCTCCAGACTTCTCTCTCTTGTTGTTTTTTGTTGTTGTTTGTATTTTAATCCAACAAAACTCCCCTTAGTATTTCTTCAAGGACAGGTCTCTTGTGAACAAAATCTCAGTATTTGCTTGTCTGTGAAAATTTTAATCTTTCCTTCACTTTTGAAAGAAAATTTTTCTGGATAAAGAGTTTTTGGCTGCCAATTTTTTCTTTGAGAATCTTAAGTATATATCATGCTGCTGCCTTCTCACCTCCATGATGCCCACTGAGTATTTCGAACTTAGTCTTATGTGGCTTCCCTTGTATGTGGTGATTCTTTTTTCTCTTGCTGCTTTCAGGACTTTCTGCTTTTCTTCAGCATTTGATAGTTTCATTAGTATGTGTCTTGAAGTGGGTCTATATGGATTTATTCTATTTGGAGTTTGTTGGGCTTCTTTGATTTGAATATTTATGTCTCTTATAAGATTGGGAAGTTTCTCCCAATTATCTCCTCAAATCTTCCTAGCCCTTTATTCTTTTCTCCTTCTGGGACACCAGATATCTTATATTTCTGTGCTTCATGTTGTTCATCATTCAGATTTTTCCGTCTTTTTCACCATTTGTTCTTTTGTGTATTTGAATTCGATTGTCCTGTCCTCTATTTCACGTATTCTTCTTTCTGCCACTTCACATTCACTGTTGTATGTTTCTAATATATTTTTAATTTTATCTACAGTATCTTTCATTTCTGTAATATTTACTTTTTTTCTTTTTATTCTTTCAAATTCTTCTTTATGCTTTTCTAGTGTCTTCTTGATAACCTTTAGTCATTAGCCAACCCATTGAAGTTATTTAGGAGACTTGTTTGAATATCTTTAAGTAGTTCTTCCAAACTCTGTGTCTCCTCTGGCATTTTAATTTGATCTTTGGCTTGACCAGATCTTCTTGATTCTTCATGTGCTTAGTGATTTCTTATTGATTTTTTTTGGCATTTGCTAATCTTGATAATATTATTTTGAAAGTTGTTTTAACTTGCTTATCTAAGACTTGTAATTGATTGGGTTTGTACTGAAGGTCTCCTTTGTACTTAGTTTGTCAGTAATTTCTTGCTAAACCAAGGCTGGGACCTCATTGCAGGAGGTGTAGCTCTATTTGAAGATCTGTTAAAAACTAGGGAGAAGGGCATGTTGCCTTAGTGAAATTTCCCAGTCTTTTCAACAGATGGCTTTCTTGGGTCATCTCTTCCCTTCAGGCCTGCCTCTCCCTGACTGTATCAGCTGGCTGGGCAGGTGCAAATCCTGTCAAGGCCGCAGGTTTCCATGCACACTGATAGCTGCCAACCCCAGATTTGGGGGCGTGGAGACTGTGCACCTCAGCAGAGAGTCTGCTTGAGGACACGATGTGTCTGGTGGTTCCCAGGCTCCCAGGTGGAATGGCCGTGGGCTATAGCACTGAGTATTTCAACTTCCCCTGCCCACAGCCAGCCTGGGAGTGCCAGGCATTGTGGCCCAGCTCACTCCCTCATCCCTGCCTCTCTGCTCATGCACACCATGAATAGAGAGAGAATAGAAGTAGCAGACCACAGGGAATCTCTTTTGCTGGCTAATTGACAGATGAGCTCTACTATGTGTCTCCTCTCCTTGCAATGGGAGGCGACCCAGTCTTGAAACCAGGCACCCACAGCGACATGCCTCAGGGATGGGGGTAGACACTGTGCAACACAGTAAAATCTCTGTGTACAGATAAACCAAGTCTGCTGGCTTCCAGGTTCCCCATGGATCTCATGGCTGTGGAGGTGAAAGAGGTGGCTCCCTGTGGAGCTGGGAGTGCAGGAGCACACCTCTCCTTTGGCATCCGTTCTGTCCTGTGTGTTGCAGCCTGACTCAGGTGCAGTCATGACTGAGTAAATGCACCTCACCCTCTCAATCATAGTGCCTCTGCTTTTTTCGTCCAAGTCCTCCCTATGTAATGTAGAAGCCCCTCTCTGGTCACTTATACCCTGGAACCACTGTCTAGTCATTTTTATGTCCTTTCTCTAGTTATTCCATGGTTTGGGGTTGAACTCAGCCTATCCTATTCCACTGTCTTCCTGGAAGTCAGTATGTACTGTTTTGTATGTGGCTTCCTCAGTCTACACTCTTCACACTGTCAAATTAATCTACGTTGTGGCATGTAGCAGTGTTTTTTACATTCTCATTGCTATGTAGTATTCCATTTTATGACTCTGCCCAAGTTCTTTATACGTTGTATTCTTGCTGGGCACTTGGGTTAGTTCTAGTTGGAGGCAGTTATGAATAGCATTATTATGAATATTCTATTTTGAAAGATACATGTGTGCATTTCTGATGGTTATTTATCAAGAAGTGGAATTCCTAGGTCACAGTTTTCACTGGGCATGTTTAGCTTAGGAGACACTGGCAGTTTTCCATAGTGGTTGAACCAATTTGTACTTCCACAAGATGGGTATGAGAGTTCTAGTTCCTCTGCATGCTAACCATCACTTAGCATTGATATTTTTAAATTTTAATCATTTAGGTACACATGTAGTGGTATGTAATAGGTTTTTAATCTGTATTTCTCTGATGGTTAAATTAATGTTGCTTAGCACCTTACATATGTTTATTTGGTCATTTGGATATTCTCTTTTGTGTAATGGATTGAATTGTCTGTGGTCAATTGATTGAAACACATGCTAAATGGATCCAAACTTTGATCAGGTCCATTGTGACTTTTTGCAATTAAGTATATTTATTTTCTAGATGGTAGAAATCAGATCTCCACAAACCTCAGCATAATAGGAGATTGTCTGAGTGACCCTTCTGTTCTTAAATGAATAGATTTTTATTTACATGGTAGTAATATTCTCACCACCCACTGACAATTTATTAAAACAAGTACTCCTGATGAGCTAAGGGCTCATATTTGACAAGGGTTGGTTGCTAGGATTTTGTAGGAATGCATATAGTGGTTTTTTAATTAGTGTGGCAATATTGACCAAACACTAAGAACCCATCGTAGGTAACAAAACTCATTGAACCTTGGAGTTGGGAGGTCTAGTTCGGTATCTTTGACAAACAAAACATCCAGACTCCATTCTCCTAGAGATGGAGCAAGTTTAATCCTACAGAGAAGTCTCAGGCAGGGCTATTCAGCCTCACCTCCAAACCACCTAGACAATGTCTGTGGAAATATGGCTCTCCCATATTTCATGTTGTTTTCCTTTCCTTTTTCCCTTTCTTCTTGGAGAAGTTCCACTTCTTTTAAAAGTGAGAACACAAAATCTTTTGTCAAGTTGAATCACCTAGAGCTGCCCCCAGCCAGAGAGTAATAGCATTGTTTCTGCCAGTTGTGCTCAGCTTGTATATCTGTATGTTGTAAGTATAGTGCATTGTAGCAAGTTATATTTGGTTCATTTAATGCAACTACCGTATTTTGTTGGCCTAATGTGTGCCAGGCATTTTGCAATAGGCGAGGGATACAATGATTGAGATACTATCTCAGCCTTTATAGAGATAAATTGGTCAAATATATGAGGTAATCTTATGACAGTCAGTGGGAAATAATGGAAAAATGTCCCTGGAATTACTTAGTAGGAGACTTGTAGGCATTACCTGGTGGTGGATATTGAGAGATGTACTTCTTCTCTCAGAAGATACCCGTATTTACTTGCGTGCCTTCCCCAAATGCACAAAGTTAAGAGAGAAATCTGGGGAAGAGTAACTGCATATATTATCTCATGGAACCAGGATCTCTTGCACTTCTTTCTAAATTACTTTGGATATTGGGATTTAAGAAGTTCGCCCCAGTGTCCTGCGCATTTAGCATCATATAAAAGAGTGCATTCTTTGCTCCAATTGCATGCACGCTACAATATGGAGAAAGTGGGAAACATCTCAAAGAACTGAGAAAAGTCAGGAGGCAAATTGGAAGTAGAGACACACAGTGGAGGGCAAAGCTGCTGAAAGTGAGGATATGGTGCACAGTTTGGGGACATGGAGGAGGTGGAAGCAAGCCTATAATTTTTTTTTTTTAATTTAAATTTGGAAAAGAGATCAGGAGCTATTTCTTGGTTTCCGTGAGCTTTGCTGTGATTGGAATTTGCCCCCAGAGGACCAGTGGTATGGGTGGCTGGCATTGCTAGGTTGGAAAGCAGTTGGCGAGTGTTTAATTTAAGACAGAGTCATTGCTTTGGCAGAACAGCCCCTGGGTCCTCTCCTGAATACACAAGGGAAAGGAAACCAGCCCTGCATTTAATTTTTGAATTGACTCCGTGTAGGGGGTATTAGTAACTCTATTTTGCAGAAGAAGACAGACTCAGAAAGGTTAAAGTAATTTAACTAAGGTTGTTAAGTTGGGAGCAGAGGTGGGATTTGAATTTAGCTTAGTCTGTGCTCCTTCTACCGTAGAATGGTTACCTTATTTATTATTATTATTATTATCTCTAAAGAGAAAGCATAATGTATCCAGCTGAGGGGAGAGAGAAGGACAATTGGGGTCCTTCTACAGGGTCTGTGGTTGGGCCCCAGGATCCTCAGGTCAGCCCTATCCTGGAGCCATGCTTTTCTGATGTGGCAGCACTGTCAGCAGGAAGCTGTCCACTCGTAGCTGGAGGAGAAGTTTCCATGGTGGAGCACCTTGAGGCTGTTGGCAGGTTCCTGCAGTTAAGATGGCTGTCTGGCCCTTTTTGGAGGCTTTTCTCAGGCTAGGAAAGGTCATGCAAAGAGATCCTTGATAGGCCTTCAATAACTAGTCATTTGAAGGCTATGAAGGCAAGGGTATGAAAACTGTTGCTTTTGAGACATTTTCAAGGCAATGATATCTTCTTTTCAAATATTAACTGATGTGCTTGTCTTTGGAGAATTCTTGTTACCATAGGCTCCTTCCCCACTGCTGCTTAATTATAGAAACAGCCAGGGTATCCTTCATATATCCCAAGGAAGATGAGGCAGCAGAAAGAGGGGAACAAGGGGATTTTCTTCTCTTGACTTTTAAGTTTGAAAAATGTCGTCTCTTAGATTGAAATGAAAAATAAAATGGAAAACACATTTCTACAACTTAGAGAATATAACATATTTGGAGGAATGCAACTAACATGAGGAAGAACTTTTCACCATTCTACTTTTTTTCCATTAGAAAAAATGTATGGACTAAGGGAATAGGAAAAGACAGAGAAAAGTGTAAGGGAGAGTGTTTGTAAGATTCTAGAGGAAAACATAGGGTCTCAAGGAAAGGAGTGGAATCAGCACCCAAAGATCACCAGCCTTTTCTGGAGTCGGTCCTGTCACTTACACCCAGGGCCCACATGGGAAGTAAGAAGTAACTGTCAGTCACCTGTGCAGTGGGACAACGTGAGCTGAGTTCCCACTGGCTTCTGTTGAGTACGTCATTTCGACAACAGGAAACGAGAATGTTTAATAAGCATATGAAAATATAGTTATCCTCATTACTAGTCAAGAAAATACAAATCAGAAATAAAATAAGATACAATTTCAAACTTACCAGATTGGGGGAACTTGAAACCTTGATCATAGCATCAGCATCGATGAAAACGCTGATATACTGCTAGCACAGGAATTGAATTTATAGATCCGTTTGAAAAACAATTTACTATAAACTAATATAAATAAACAAGGGCATAATTTAAGCACAATCAAATCCTCTCAAGTGGTGTGTTTCCTAAGAAAATTTTACGCTAGGCCAGGAATGCTGGGAAGAGCTTTATTTCCATATACAGAGTCCGAGGAGTGGATAAAGACATTTGCTTATATTTGTGCAGTGCCATTCCATAGAAGCGTGGATCCACCACAGCCTCAGACATCAACAAGGCTGCTCTCCGAGCAGAAGGCTTAGCATAGGGCATAAATCAGCAGAACGAACATGGAATGATTCCACAGATAAAAACTGCAAAATTAACAAAATACCTTAATGATGTATTCATATACGTATATGGCAATAACTTTCAAATGATTATTACAATCAAGATTGTGATTTCATCTGGGAGAAGTTCTGTGTTTTGTTTTCTTTTTTTTTTGTCTTTACCAGTGCACTCAGGCAGCATGGCACATAGAGGCTTCAAAGATAAGAATAAACTCTCGTTGGTTAACACAATTTGTTTTGATATCAGTCCAACAGGAGTGTCACATGTTTAGACTCTTTTTATAGTCCTCATTTCACTTAATCCACATGTAAAATCTCTGCTTCTATTTCTGCAAGAAGGAGAGTGAAGTCCTAGACATAGCAGAGGAAGTAAGAGTCCGTCCCTTGGATTTGGATGAGCAGAGAGGAGTCAACTTCAGAGTTCAAGATAGACCTGAACAGCCAGTCCTCCCCTCTTTCCCATTGCCATCTGCCTCAGTGTGGAGTTTCCACAAGTGCTCTCTAAGGAGTCCTGTTTCTCCAGGTGCAAGAATAGACAGATGTCCCCCTTGCTGAGACACTGGCATATCTGTTCCCATTGCCCTTGCAAAGTCACAGAATCTGCTGCTACAGCTAACTCTTTGGCAAGTTCCACTGTTTTATGTGCGTAAAATTCTATCCATGCAAGTTCAGACATGACCTGAGAGCTTGTCGGTTCTCACTCAGGTTGACTCTCCCAGGGATCAGGCTTGGAAGGATTAAAGGCTTCCCTCTTTCTTAGATTCCCACCCTGCCAAGAAAGCAGCTTCATCTGCCATAGACCATGTAGTCTGGGACATGTTGCTGAGCAATTTACTGAGAGTAACCTAGGAGATGCCAGAAGAGTCCTTCCATCCTCTGGAAAAAGACAGAAACCTTCTGGGAAAAGTGACCCAGGTTTCCCTGAACTGGACAAAGTTATTGGTCACACAAGCCAGAGATGGGGTCAAATCTGATGACTCCTTAGAAACCCAGGACAAAAGAGCAGCTTCCCATGTCATGGGATGAAGTCCTAGAATTCGTTGCAACTGAGTTATTAATGGAGGGGATGTATGGTGGGCTGAACGTGTGCCACCCACTTCCCCTTCAAGGAAGGATTTCTTGGCCCAGCTGCTGGCAGTGTGGTCAGCATTCATTTCTCAACCTCTTCTAGGTCTGCCTGTTGCAGAGCTGCCTAGACCAAGATGACCGTTTTCCCAGGATGGCCCATAGTTGATGACCAATTCAGTAACAGAGAAGCTCAGATGCCTTAAAGATTAGGGCCAGGGCCAGGGCCAGGCCTGAAGACTGGCCAATGTGTTGAGGGGGATCTGAAATGGGTAATAGAGATGGGGATGACAGCTATCAGTGCTACCCTGAGATCCTATGAAGCATCTGCTAAAGTCTCCTATGTACATGAGAAGAAACCAGCATATCTATTCATGAGTTGAAACTAGCTCAGGCCTTGACTCTCATAAACTTGAATGTGGCTCAAAAGAATTCTAGTGGACTGCAATGCTTCTTTGTCATCTAAAACACAGCTTGAGAGACCGAAAAGGAGCCTCACTCCCCTGACTTTTGTCCTTGAAAGCTATACTCTAGGTCACCTGCTGCCATGAACACTAAGATAAAGTCTCCTGTGCTTTACCATGCCCTCATTGGCAGGGCAAGGCCAATGCCGAGGAGAGCTAAGACCATCAGTTGATAAAGATGATGGTGAGAATGAAGGGAATATGAGCAGAGGTGTTCTATGGGAGATAAGGCAGAAAGGAGGAGCCAGTCTCCATTTGAGCTTGCCTGGAATTCAGGGATGGGAGGGGACTTGTTCTGGGCTTTGATTTGGGGGAGAATAAAAGAAAAGGTATTTCGGGCAGGAGGCCCAATACAGACAGGGACAAGGGGTCAGGAGAGGGCTGATGAGATGAGTAGAGAATAAAGAGCAGATAGGCGGGACCTACCCATGGGTGAGGAGAAGGAATAGGATAGAAGAGCCAAGAGTGGCAGGACCTTGGAGGGCTGGAGCTGTGCTTCTGGTAGCCCTAAGGTACAGGGGTTCAGGCACCAGCCATGCCCTCTGCACATTTTCCCTCATCCCTGCCTCTTGCTGCTGCTTGTGCCTGCTGGCCCAGCAGGTACCTTCCTTCCTGCTCCTTCTTTGGTGTCTGCAGGCATCCCCAGCTGCCTGGGTGCAGGGCTCGCCTGCACTCAGGCCTTCACCTTCTGCTCTCTTTCCATGCTCTTTCCTGAGGACTCAGACCCACCCTGCAGGGCTCTCATCCCAGCTCCTCATCCTCAGACCTTCATCTCACCTGTGCAAACACACCTCACCTTCATCTCTGGCACCTCATCAAACTCACTTTTCTCTCTAAAACAAATGGTTCACCTTCTGATAATCCCATTATTTTCTCAATCTCTCAAGAGAGAAGCCTTGGGAGACCACTGGGAGGCTTTGACATGGCCCAGATGACCAGGAGACCATAGGCACCTCCTCCAAAGCCAATCCCCGGAGAAGGTGGAAGGGGAGGTCTCCCTGTCAGCCCCGGCCCCGAGGCCGGCATCAAGGTGGAAAGAAAACCCTGAGGATAAAACGACCTTTTCAAGGGAGTTTGATAAAAAAAAAAATGCCCCTTTGAAAATTCTCACTCCTTTAAGAAAACCTCTAGGA
Source organism: Myrmecophaga tridactyla (assembly GCA_004026745.1). Classification (NCBI taxonomy): domain Eukaryota; kingdom Metazoa; phylum Chordata; class Mammalia; order Pilosa; family Myrmecophagidae; genus Myrmecophaga; species Myrmecophaga tridactyla. Next base: position 39,053 of record PVIY010013372.1, on the reverse strand, counting down.
AAACTGGAGGGACAGCACTAGTTGGCCTTTATGACAGGCTGAATAAGAAACTGAATGAAAATGAGCAAGAGGAGGCCCCAGAGACCCGGGAGACTTCCACCACTTGAGATAACCATCTCATCTGCAGGTGGCTTCAGGATCTCCAGAGATTTGTCTTCTGAGAAGTGGCCCACTGCACAGAGATGGAATACAGTCCACTGAGGGTGATTATTAAAATAAAAGGAACAAATTGTGAAAGGGTTGGGAAAAAGATTAGACGCTCTGGGGTCATCCATAACTTTTCTTTTTTTCCCCAGTGCCTTATCCAAACTGTCCCCTAAATCCTGCAGCTTCTTCCTTAGACATTTTTGACATTTTTCATTTTCCTTTACACCAAGAAACAAGGTACCTGCTTCAAACATAGTCCCCCTCCTGACTGCCTCATCCCTGTGCCCCAGTAAAGCCATCAAAATCTCTAGGAGTAGATCCCAGGAATCTACATTTTAATGACTTTCCAGGTAGTTTGTTTGCCCTGAGCTAAGGTTTGGGCCAAAGTCCCAGTTGCCAAGAGATTATCGGTGTCTAGTCAGGATAGATCAGATTATGCTCCTGTAACAAATAAGCCCTAGAATCTCAGCAGTTTAACACAATAAATATTTACTTATTGCTCATGCAAATTCCAGTGTAGGTAAGATAGACTCCTTCTTCTTGTAGCTATACCATCTGGAACAGATGGACCCCAAGATATTGAGACCTTGGAAGGAATTGCTGAAGGGATGTTTCTAAGGGCCAGGCCTGGAATTGACTAGAACACAGTTCCCTTATGCTGAACCTAGATGCAAGGGAGGCAAAGAAATACCCAGGAAGTTTCCAGGAGAATGGAAGAGTCTTTGCCACAGCCAGTCTCCACGAATTATCTGGGTTTCTTCCTTCCCAAGAGTAGGGTTGCTTCCAAGTACCTGTCCACTTGGGTTGAAGAAACGTCCTCACAATGGCCTCCACCACTTTTATCCACTTCAGTGGGTCCCTGGTTCTTACAGCTAAAAGACCCGACACAGCCTCTCTCCTCTAGCAAGTCTGGGCCTGGCTGCAGCCACCTCGTGCTGGCTCACCCTGTGGTTTCCTGACTCACTGTATTAGCTACTTGGTCTTCTCCAGGACCCTCAGGACTTTGATCTCCTTGAATTTTTATTTGAGGAAACTATAGGACTTTCTTGGAACCCTCTGGAAGAAAATTATCCTAGACTGACTTCAATTCTGGAAGGTGTAATCAGACAGAACAAAAAAAAGGCTTAGTAATATGGATCAAATGTTGATAGGCAGAAAGTGCCCCAGCTAAGCACAAGCAACATTTTTTTAAACTATATTCTCCACCTTGGATGTTGAAATGGAACTGTTTCTAAATACCCTGAGTAACTAGGCTCTTGAAGGAGGCTGCATGGCTCAGTGGTTAAGACTGGAGGGGTTGCTATAATTAAATGGCCTAAATTTGAATCACACACCACTGCTTTTTAGGATGAGTCCTTGGCACGTTCGGGCATTTTGCCGACCTCAGTTTTCTCATCTGCAAAAAAGGGAAAATCAATCATATCTATCTCCTTTAATGAGATGACTACTAGGTGACCCCATCACTGTTCCCAGCTTATGATGCACCAATAAAAAGATGTTCAGTGTGGCCATAAAATCCTTTTTTGCCCCTAAACCTGAACACCTTAACTTATATCTTTGATAAATAACCCACAAATAGAAATTTTAACATCAAATGTAGGCCATCTACTCTCAGACATGTACTCTGCCCACTGTTATGTATTGGAAATTCTATGACAAAGGGACGTGAATACTGTAGATGAGAAGGTAGGCTCTAATGGTTGGCTGGGAGGATGGAACTCCCTACTACGCATCAACAGTCTAAATCCCTCCAGTTGCAAACATGTTATAACATTGTCCAAGAATTGCAGTGTATGGACAGCTTAGGTTACTGGGACCTTGCCCCTCTGATTCGGATTTGCAATGCTCTAGCCTAGTTCCAGGGCTGCCTCTGCTTCTGAAAAATGGATGGAAAGTTATGGGGTGCCCTACTCCAAGGATCTGAAGCATTGTTGTCGTAACTGTTGGCTTTTTTCTTTCTTCTCTTTGAGACCCCAGGTGTTAGGAACAGCAAGGAAAGGTGGAATTAGGAAAATTAAGGAGTGTGCATGCTGGATATGCAAAATGGCATTGCTTGACAGCAGAGTTTTTCTGTCCTTGAGGTGCACGGCGGGTGTTTTCTTCCAGGCTTTGCTCTTATATAAAGGCAGTGCGGGCAGGGGTGGGAGGTGGGTGCAGTCTTACATGGGCCACAAAGAAAAGGGAAGCGAGGGTTTGGGCACAGCAGGGGGTAGGATCTTGCAGTGAATAAATTGTTGCTATGATATAAATACTGGCTGAATTCTTTTCCTTGCAAGAGCTGGGATAGAAACTGGTATTCAGGGACCTGTGGGGACTGTTTCTGATGTTCCTTTAAAATAACATGAGCAAACATTTTAGGTCCCCGGCTCAATTTTTTTTCTCTTTAAAAAGATTCTTTTATTTGTTAACCAAAGGCTTTCTGAGACTTTGTTAATTAACTTTTCAGTTCACCAGTTAGCCTGGGACTGTTCTGCCTTCAGTAATCTCAGAATTTGTAAGCTTAGTTCAACTTTACCTAATTCCACATAGCTGAGGTCTATATTTTCTCCTTTTAGTTATGCTTTGGCTCTCCATTCTGATTACTGCAAGCTATGCAAATCGAGCTAGAGAAGAGATTTAATTTAGTCAACCGTGAGTTTGCTTACACCAATTTGAATATTAGGGGTTGTCTATATGTAAATGACTAGAGAAAAGGAAAACTTGTGGCTATGTACTGTGACCAATTTCCCACACCATCCTGGCTTTTTTACCTTGTGTTAGATCTCAATTTTGTGCTCAAGTTGTGGAAGGTTGTTTTTTGTGTCCTGGAATAAAGAAAGACAAACCACTGCTATGATTCTGTGCCTGGGGCAATTCTGAAAATGCCTGCTCATTTAGGTACAGTCAGGAAAACCTCCATCTTGCCTCTCATTTATCATTTATGAGAGAGTGAGAGAAAAAGAACGAGAAGGAGGAGGGGGGGAGGAGGAGGGGGAGACGGGAGATTGAGAGAGACTGTCTTTTGCAAGCATTCTCCATTCAGTCAAATGAAGCTGCGTTCTTTGCATTCCAGGTTGGGGAATGAGGCTAAGATAGCCATCCCCTGAGGAAAGATAAGAGAGGATATGTGGAGTTGCTAGCAATCTAGGAGGAGGGAGAACTCTCCAAATTGCACAAAGGGTTGAGAACAGGGAAATTATCAGCACAGAATGAGTCCTAAGCAGACTTGGTTTTAGAGGACAATCTGAGAAAGGAGTTTTCTCAGGGGCCACTCCTCTAGCTAAGCCGCAGACAAAATAACCACCTCTTTGAAGCACTAACGTTGTCTTTGGTGGGAGGAAGAAAACAGAAGAGGGAAGATTACAGGGTTTATAAACACACAGTCAGTTCATCTTGAAGGTGCACAAGGAAAATTTCCAGGCACAGATGTTGTTTTGCTTTAGAAGCAAGAGATGTATTCTTAATAGGAAAGCTGACCAAATTCTAGAACTGGTTCTTTCTTTTTTTCTCCCTCTCTTAAGTGGGTCAGGGAGAGAATTTCATATTTGTTGTTGTTGGTTGTTACTGTGCCAGCTCAAAAGTAAGATGATTGGCTGAAACGTAGAGCTTAACAATTATTGTTAAATACCAGCAGCTGGCTGTGTTTTGATTAAAGCTACAATCAAGAAATCTGGCAATCTAGCGTTCCATGATGGCTGAAGCATTTTTCTTAATTTTTTTTTTTAACTCCTTCGCACAATTGCTAGTCTTTTAGCACCTTTTCTTTTACTATCACTACGGTTTTGCATGTTTAAAAGTTGGCAGAAGCCCTCCAAGGTAGTGTAAAATTCCTTGGTTTCTGAAAATGGGCTGCATGACAAAAGTGCTGTGTTGCCCAGATGATTTGCAGTTTTTGCCTATTTGTTGAAAATGAACACCAAAGATGGATATCGGTTTGTCAGCATAGGTTTAATTATGCCATTTTCCCCACCCAATTAATTGCTCATAAATAGAAAAATAAAAGCAACTAAAATCAACTCCTTAGCGTGGCAAGGTTTTTCTAGAGAGCAGTTGTATTTTGCTGCCTCTGGGCCCCCCTAGTGGACAACAGCTGTATTTAGAATTTAGAATAAAGGACCGACTCAACTGGAAAGTCAATTTCACACGGGCTTCTTCGTTATCAAGTCCAGGTGTAATGGCCATCACTTAGTTTCTATTAAGGAACTATTATGGGGAAAATGCACTATAATAGGAAAGACTAATAATTTTGGTGAGTATGGAAGTTTACACACCACTGTCAGATATACGAAGAAATTCTAGTTCTTGTAATTTATATAAACCACCTGAATTTCCTTACACGTCTCCAGCGTGTTGGGGTTGGGGAAAAGACATGGCAGATAAACCTAATTTTCCCAAATAACTATCTCAGCTTTGATTTTTCTCCCCCATTAAATATTTATTTATTTATTTTCATGTTATTAACTTTTTCAGATTTCCTCTGCATGGTTAGGTCCCTGGACCTCTACATGGAGTCTGTTGGGTACAGCTGGTCCCTTCTGGCTTTAAGGGGCAGCACATTGCCCATAGTTAGTGCCTCTGATCCATCAATATTATCCACCAATGTTAGTGCACCATGTTGGACATGGGGCCAAGCCAAGGACCTGCCTCTTCTAAGGATGCGCTGGGAGTTATCAGATTCTCCCAGACCTATCTGCCGTAAGGTCAGAGTGAAGGAAGGATGTTGAGGGAGCTGTCAGGTTTTCCCACACCTATCTACTGTAAGGTGGAAGTGAAGGAAGGATAACGAGGAAAAGTCAGGTTTTCCCACACCAAACTGCCATAAGGTGGGAATGAAGGAAGGATATCAAGGACACTGTCAATCTGTTTTCCCCTCTTCTTTTCAATGTTCCATCATGGATAGGTGGTGTAGGTTCTCCTTTCTGTGTATCGGGGACTTCCTTTCATCTTATCTTGCATTCTTTCTATCCTATGACTTGCAGCGAAGTTATAGAATCCATTTTGCCACACGTACAGAACTGTCCAAACTGTCATGTCTCTGGGGACTCAGAAACACAATTATTTATTTTTTTTGTAGTCAAAGCTGAAGAACAATTTTTATGTCTTTCTAAGATAATGGTTCTAAATGCTCTTAGAGGCAAATGGATATGTCTGGCTGAATGAGGGAGAAACATGTACTTGGAAGTGTAAATTGAAAAGCACATCATTATCTGTCAATAAAGTATTATCTACATTCCCTGATGTTATTATTAACCCTGAAAATGCAGACATCTCATCATTTGGATAAAACTTGGAAAGCACGGTAACTTCTGTGTTATTTGCTCCTAATGTTCCTCTCTTGAACAGGCTGAAGATCAGTTGATATTTGATTTTACATGGACAGCCCCCTTGGGAAGAAGTAGAAGCAGGGAGACCAGGAGAAGATGGCGCATTTAAATAAAACCCAATTTCCCATTGTACAGAGGTGAGTCTTTGCCCAGAAGACAGTCCTCTTGTCAAACCAGTATCTACAGCAGAGCAAAGTAACCCTTTTGAAAAAAAGCTAACCTATATTATTTATTCTGTTCAAAAACCTTCAAAGCTCCCCAGGTCTTGTGGCTTGAAGTCCAAATTCTCACCGTCCTTTATTATACAGCCCCCTTCCCTCTCCTGCTCTCCCAGCCAATATCCTGTACTCGACTGAGAGTATATAAGATTCTACTATTAGATAGAGCTACTTACGAGATAGATTTTATGTCAGCCTAATATGCCTTGTGCCTTCCTACTAACTCCTTTCTTCTTTTTTTTAAAAAAATAGATGCTCTTTTTAAGAACAGTTTTAGGATTACAGAAAAGTCGTGCAGAAAATATGGAAAGTCCCTATCTACTCGCCCACTCTCCAGTTTTCCCTGTTAATAACATCTTGCGTTAGTGTGGTACATTTGTAACAGTTGGTGAACCAATATTGGTACATTATTAATGACTATGTCAATAATTTCAGTTAGGGTTCGCTCTCTGTGTTGTACAGACCTCTGGGTCTTGACAAATGCGTAATGTCATGTACCCACCATTGCAATATCATACAGAATAATTTCCCTGCTCTAAAAATGCTCTGTGCTTGCTTATTTGTCCCTCTCCTCCCTCCCCAACCCCCTGGCAACCACTGGTCTTTTTACTGTCTCTGTCTCTATAGTTTTGCCTTTTCCAAAATGTCATCTAGTTTCTTTCTTTCTTTTTATTCTATTTAGATTTCATTAATTCTTCCAGGATCAATTCAAACCCCTTTCCTGTGAAACTTGCCCTGAGGAGACAACCTCTGGCTCCTTTGCATTTCTTTAGCCGGCAGTTCTTAACTCAGAGTGAGCTTCCGAATCACCTGACAAGGGTTTTCCAGACGCGTTCTGACCCCGGACTCAGAGATTCAAATGTTCTGCAATTGGGCCTGCCTGGTTCTGGGAACGTCCTTGGCTTGGAGTCAGGAGTGGAGTGCGCTGTGGTCTATTCTCTTCTCATCCACTTTGTTTGGCATTGACCAGCGATTTGCCTTGTGTGGTCGGTTAACTCTTGGGGTGTAACGAGGTGTCTCTGATGAGCGACATAGCCAGCACTTTCCCCCAGCGGCCTCTGCATGTCTGATCACAATGCCTTCCATGTTCACAGGATGCTCTGGAAAATCCTGGGTGTTAAGGGACACTGCTATCCCCGACACTTCTCATGCTTCACAGGGGGACCTGAATACTGTGGGCAAGGACGGGGACTTTCCCACCACTGGCTTTCATTCAGGAAGAGCCTTAATAATCTGTAGGACAAAACAACTCAGCTCCTGAAAGCTGAATCCTCACAAGTGAGAAGTATGAATTTATTAAACAAATACATATCAAATGCCTACTCTGTGCCAGGGACATATGTGGGCAATGGCAGAGGCACTAGACTGAGCAGAGGGGAACTGGGCAAAGAGGGGAGCGGCAGGTACAGGTTCTGTGTGGGGCTGGGCCTCCCGGTAGGGTGGGATGTCCCTGACAAAGCCCCTTTCCTGTCTTGCAACCTCACCGCTAGATGCCCAGATGCTCAGAGGAGCAAGTAAGAAATGCTGGGGTTACTAGGGGCCAAATAATGGAGCCAGGGGACCTTTCTCTGACAGCTGGCCATAAAGGTTGACAGAGGTCATCTGCCTGGGGGAGGGAGACAGGGTGTGGATAGACCCCACGGGGTGCAGTTTGGTGGTCTGGAGGAGATCAAGTAGCAGGGACTAGTGTCCCAGCCTAGAAGGTGACAGAAGACACCAAGGCGGGGGACCGGCAAACGGGGAATCCCGGAGCTGAGGAAGGGCAGAGCTCTTTATGTGAAGTACTTCTCTGTTCCACCTGCTCAAAGGTCTAGAAGGAAAGAGACCCTGGGGCAGTCAGGTCCTGTTTACAATCCTAAGGACTCAAATGTTTCTGGAAATAGTGGGCACTTCTAATTAGCTAGAGGGTGTCCAGAGTATCGAGATTGGGGTATTCGAGTAACTGTGTTTGCTCAGCAACTTCTCAAGTCTGGCCTGTTCTTTTATCTCTCCAGCTGCATTATTGTAAAAACTTTTAGGCCAAGGATTCTTCTGTACTCAGCACCAAGCAAAGTGTCCCTCATAATAGGAAGTAGGGACTCAATTAAACCCACATTGGTTTCTATTTGACAGTTTTGACCTTGGGTTTTGTTTTTTGTTTCTCTCTCGTTCAAGGAAGCATTAAAATAAAGACCAGCGTGCGAATCAGATTGATATGGGTAAATCAGTGGTTGATGAAACAAACTTTTTTTTCTCCCTGATCCTCCTGCAGGCTTGATTTAGATAATTTACAATTATAACCAAGGAAGAAGGAAACAATCATATGATGCAAATGAGCATAAAACGACACTCTTTGGGATCAAAGGCACACAATTGCTTAATTGCTGGTGAATTGCCCAGAGTTTATGTTTCAGTTATCTGACGCTGAGTAACAAAACCACCCTTAAACTTAGTGGCTTAAAACAACCACTTTTTTTTAATCATTCACAATTCTAGGGAGTGACTGGACTCAGGTGTAAGAATCTTCTCCTCCCTATGATGATGCTTCAGTCATTTGGGGCTTGAGTGGGTCTAGGACAGCTCGTTCACAGAGCTGACCATTGGTGTTCACTCTTGGTGGGGACATCAGCCAGGATTGTTGACTGAGGGTTTCGGTACCTTTCATGTGGGCCTCTCCCTGGGGCGCTTTGGGCTTTCTCACAGCGCAGGGCTCGGTTCCTGGAAGGTCGTTCCAAAAGGAAGGGAGCAGAAGCTCTAGAACATCATTCTCACCATGTTCTGTTGGCCAAAGCAGTCATGGACCTAGCCCAGATTCAAGAGGAGAGGAAATACAATCCACTCTTGATGTAAGAAGACATGTGTGTTCAAGGAGTCTCCATCTTTGGACACTGCCGAATACAGTCTGCCCTCTAGCCACAATTCCCACCTCCCCCTCATGTAAAATATTCTCAATCTCCATATGCCACAAATTAGCTCAATGTTCAGAATCTCATGATTTAAAATCAGGCTCCAGTTCCGTTCCCTGGGGGTGGTTCTCTATAGCTCTTGGCTCCTCTCTCTGAGTCATCCTTCCTTTTCCATAATAAGTGACCTATGCTCGTAGCTGAGTAGCTTTCTCAGTCTGTTTCCTCACCTTAAGAACTTGACCCAGAGACCTCTTTTCATTTTGAACTGTTTCTATCCCTCCTAGTCCAGTTTGAGATAATTCGTTTTAAAACTATCTAAGTTTCCTGGGTATCAAATTATAAATTGACTCCATTAGACCCAAGCCATACCCATATAACCTGGCTCTTTGAGGCCACTAAAGCTTTTTCTGAGAATTAAGGTGCTGTGGGGCAACTTCCTTAAGACGGGCTCTTGAAAACTGTGATGGGTAAATTCTGGTGTCAGTTTAGCCAAGTGATGATGTCCAGATGTCTGGTCAGCAAGCACTGGCCTGACCGTTGCTGCAAAGATATTTCAAAGCTGGTTGATAAGCTGGAAGACTGGTGTATTAAATCATCAGTTGATTGCATCTGTGACTGATTACATCTGTGATCAACTAAGCCCTGTCTCCCACCAACAATATAATCCAATCAGTTCAAGACCTTTTTTAAGGGAGAACTGCTTCTTCAGCCAGCAGCCTCTCCTGTGGAGTTTGTCCAGACCCTTCATCGGAGCTGCCATCTTCACAGCCCCTCCTGCAGATTTTTGACTCTTCCATTCCCATGGTTGTATGAGATACCTTTATAAATATTTGCAGGTCTCTCCTGTTGGTTCTGTTTCTCTGGAGAACCCTTACTAATATGAAAGCTCTGTTACCTGACTGAGTGGCTCCCTGAGGTGCCAACTTAAATCTTTCTGTGGTCCTGGAAGGGTGTTACAGTGCACCCTTGATTTAATTTTACTCTGGAAATGGAACGTTTTGCTTGCAGAACCTGGATTGGAAGTCTTTGCCTTCAGGCCATTTTTTTTTTTCTGAGAACCTTTTTGCTGGCTGGAAAGACTGCCCTGGGTTCTTCATGTTTTCTCTAAATCCTGCTCCCAATTGAACAGTCCTTTTTACAATTTGTCTTCTTCATTTATCTTATTTTCTAAGATGTAGGAAGGAACCAGTTGTCACTTTTAGCAGGCTGCCTGGAAATCTCTTTCGCCAAATTCCTTAGTTCATTAGGTACCTTTCCTATCTTCTATGCGACTGCAGATGTGGCTGCCCACGTTTGACAGTGACACTAAACTTTCAGCCTGTAGATAGCATGGGTTGCCTTTCCTTCACCTTCCAACAGTAATCTTATCATTCTCCTTCTAGGCTCCATTAGGGTTGTTTTGAGACTCTTCTGGTCCCTGCTTGCCACCCAGTCCCAAAACCAAAGCTATATATTTTATATGTCCATTATAGCATTATTCCACTTCCAGAAATCAATTTCTGTTTCAGTTATCTACCGTTGCATATTAAATCACTCTAAAACTTAGTGGCATAGAATAAGAACTACTATTTCTCTATGCTGGACCATGTTGGGATGGAAAGTCCAAGATGGCTAACTCTCCTGACATTTGGTGCTGGCGGTTGGCTGTCAGCTCAGCTTGGGCTGTTGACCAAGGTTCTCGGTTCTCTTCCATGTGGGCCTTGCCAAGTTGCTGCTTAGGTTTCCTCTAAAATTGGATACTGGGTCCAAGAATGAGTGTCCTAAAAGAAAGGCGGTAGAAACTGCCAGCGTGTGTCCTGGGCTCGAAATTCACTTCTACCATATTTTATTCGTCAGAGCAGGGGACAGGCCTAGATTTAAAGGGAGGGAAATAAATTCCACCTTTTGGTGGAAGAGTGGCATGTACATGTAACACTGAAGGACCTGGTGGCGTGGAGCTCGTCTTGGGAGACCAGCACTGTTGGGAGTCAAGAGTGCCTCTTGCAGGCAGGCCACAGTGGCTCAGCGGCAAGAACGCTTGCCTGCCATGCCAGAGAACCCGGGTTCGCTTCCCGGTGCCTGCCCATGTAAAAAAAAAAAAAGAGTGCCTCTTGCAATAAGAACTTACATTGAATGAGGGGCTACTTTTCTTCTGTGGAGAAGACAAACCTCCCAATCTTTTTTTTTCCTTCTGCTCTATCCTGTATATTGAAGGAATAGTATAGTCATCATTTAAACAATTAATATCTTACTCTTGATGTATGGAGAATCTAATGCAAGAAAATTCATTTGATATTTCTCTCTGTTGGGCAGTGATTCTTGGTCAAAAGCTGGAAAAACCAGGATTGACGCATGAAGCAAAGCCTTCATTTAGTATCGATGTGCATAAAAGGGCCTGCACAGTTGTGTTTGTGGTGGCGCTGGTGGTTGTTTTTCTCCTCCTCCTCGTATTGTTACCGGTTGAAGGTGGTGGATTCTTGTCAGTGCACTCAAATCACCAATTCTTGAGACAACAGGGTTTCAAAAAGAGAAGAGAGTTTATTATTAGGCGTGTGGCAGGAGGTCAGATGGCCTAGCGGCCCCAAAATCTGTCTGTCTGAACTGCAGTGATTTTGTTAGTTTTATAGTGTTAAAAGATGGGCAGGTTTTAGATAATGAACACAGTGGCTCCAGATGATGTAAGGAGAGGTGATTTGATTATTGTGCAGATTGATTACATGCTTAGTCACAGAAGATATGTAAGAAAATGGCGGCCTTAATATGATGATGGTGTGGTTTTTAGTATTACAATGAAATATAAGTGACTTGTAGGTTAAAGTCTAAGGTACTGTGCGTGTCAGGTGGGCCCTCTTTGGTTAGATCCAGTCTCAGTTATCAAGATAACTTTGGACTTGGGGTGGATTCGTTCTGGGTTGACCCAAGACCCTTCATTAATAAACATTAGGGGCTGTCTTTAGTGATCAGAAGACTCTAAAGTTGGAAAATCTGGAAAAGTTGTACAAGCGAAGGTTAATCACAAGGTTTTTACAGTCACAAGGGCGCAAGATAAAGGCTATACAATCATTGTCAGAGCTCAAGGCAGCGGGATTACAATTGAAAGATTTTGGGTATTTCCCTCTGTCTACTCCAATACACCAAAAACTAAAAAGCAATATCTATATAATGATTCAGTAATCACAATCATCCCTTAAACCGCAGTTTCTCGGTTACAGAATTCCTCCTCCTCCTTCTCCCCCATCTGCTTCCCTTCTTCTATCTCCTCCTTTTAATGTTACCCTGGAAATGATAAATTCTCTAGCTGATTATGATCTGGGCAATGGGATGTGTACATGAAGGGTAGGACAATCTCTAAAGAGAAAGAAGAAGCAATGATTTCCCCCACTCATGTTTATTTTAATATGTATCATATTAAACAAATACAAATGAACAGGCTGTAAAAATTCATATAGTTCAGAATTAGAAAATAAAAAGTGAAAGTCTCAGCTCACACCCACCTGCTTCAAAATCCCAGCACCGTTCTGCAGACGTAATCACCATCTATGAGTTTCTGGTGTAAAATCTGGTTCTTATCTCTGTTTCTTGATGGGGAGCAATGTTTACTGGGTCCCCATCAGAAAGCATTGGTTCTCAAATTTTAGCATGCTTCGGAGACACCTTGAGAGTTTCTTGAAATGTAGATTCCTGGGCTCCAACCCCAGAATTTCTGATTCGGTAGTTCTGGGGTGGAACCCAATACTTTCCATTTCCAGCAAGATCCCTGGTGATGCTGGTAACTTCTGTCCTGGAGCAGACTGTGAGAACCACCGCCACCCGCACTGCTTCCTTCTTTTCCTCTCTAATTTATCTTCTGAGTTTTGTTAATTATATATATTTGCATTCTACAGTTTATCTTTATGACCTTACAGATATGTGTGTGTGCTTATTTCTTGATTGACTACCTTTAAGTAGTACCCATCAACAGCCACAGCTATAAAAGGTGATGTAGCAAGAGAAGTTTCTTCTTAATAATTTTGTTACTATTATAAAGGATATCTTTAAAATTTTTAACCATTTGATGCTGTTAAAGAAAAATGCAGTTTCTCTTTTGAGAAATTGATCTTACATCCCGTTACCTTGTGAATCCTTTAGTTGTTCTGATTCTGTACTTCTAATGTTTTTGCACACTGATACATACAGCCTTCATCATTCATTCTGACTTTTGTATAACATTATAATATTCCATTTTCTGATTATACCACAGGTTGATAATCCACTCTCATACTGATGGATGTTTAGATGGTTTTTTTGCTCTCCTTTCTTTGCTATAATGTAATAATGTGACAATAAAATTCTAGTATAAATCTCCTTGTGGACATGGGTGACATTTTTTTTACCCCCAAGATATACTAGGGAGTGGAACTGCTGGGTTATGGAGACTCAGACACGTCCTAAACACAATTCACAGGGCTTTACCCTTTGTTCCATTTATTGCTGTGAAAACCAGCTAAGAGTGAGCTCCTGGTGGTTTTAGCAGGCCTTACCTGACATACCTCAGTCTGGGCTGCCTGCCCCTCCCCTCCAACCCAGGGGCAAGTCAGCTACACCACACCCTGCACAGTGTCCACTCGTGCACAACTAGGGACTTTGGGGGAGATGATGCCTATGGGGCAAAACTTTTGATGCTGGCACATAAGAACCGGTGGATAAATTCTTCCCCCTTTCTGCCCCAGGACTGGCTGTCCTGCAGTGCAGTTTGTCTGGCCTCTTGTAGGTTGGTCCAATTAGCTCAATTGCATTCTCTGCTAGTGCTATCTTTTTCCTTCCTGCTTCCTCCTGCCCTCTCTATCACTCATCAGTTCGAGGAGACTACTTTTCTCTTAGAGTTAAGCAGAACCTGCCCCAGTTTACCTTCTGCCACAGTGAAGCTGCTCTAACTGGGGTGCAAGAAGCATGGAGAAGTTATGAAGAGACTGTGCACAATCAGTGGAGGATTGGCGGCTTCAGTTACACAAATTGTGATTCTGCACTGGGAGTTTATGGAAATCTGAACTTCAGTTTTGGGTTCAGATTAGACAAGGTTGGTGCTAATAAAAGCAGAGGTGGACCAATGAAAACCAACCAGAAAGGTGGAAGCAGGAGATTGAAGCGGGTGTGACTGGATGCCCGCTGCTAGCTTGGCTGAGGAAGAACCAACCTTGGGCCAGATAATATAATGAGTCCTGACTCTACCTCTTTTACATCTGACATAAATTGCTGATTGAACGTGCCATATCATAGGTTGTGATATGATCATTCACGGCATAAATATGTATTGAGCACCTCCTGTATGCCAAGCACTGTTCTAAGGGCTTAGAAAATAGTAACTAATTCAATTCTCGTAACAGCCTTGCAAAGTAAGAACTCTGTTCCATTTTACAGACTAGGAAATTGAGGCACACAGAGGGACCATAACTTCCCAACAATTCTCACAGTGGTCAAGTCCTCTTTGAACTCATGCAGTTTAACTCTAGACCCATGTTCATGACCACTTTGTAATGCTACCTTTTGTTAATAATTTCTTTCTTGTTTTTTTTTTCTGCATGGGCAGGCACTGGGAATGGAACCCGGGTCTCTGGCATGGCAGATGAGAACTCTGCCACTGAGCCACTGTGGCCTACCCAATGCTTTCTTTCTTTTTAAAAAAAATTGTACTACTTTTAAGTCAAATTTACTGAGGCTTAATTAATATTCTAGTAAAAGTACCATAATTAATTAATTGATAATTAATTTACCATTATTAACATTATGGTAAAAAGTACAGTTCTTTGGATTTTGACTAACACATACAACCCTGTAACCACTCCCACAATCAAGCGACAGACATTTTCATCTCCCCCAAAAGTTAATTGCACCTTTCCCTCCACCCTCAGCCCCTGGAAACCATTGATGTCTTATTCTTTCCTCCTGCAGATTTACTTTTTTGAGACTGACACATGGATAGAATCAAACAGTATGTAGCCCTTTGAAGCAATCTTCTTGCACTTCACATAACACACAGGAGATCTACTCATGTCTGTTGCAGGTTTTAGCAGTTTCTGTTTATAACCAGGAAGCATTCTATTGTATGTAGGTATAACTGTTTGTTTACCCATTCACCAGTTGAGGGATATTTGGATTATTTCCAGGTTTTGGTGATTACAAATAAAGCTGCAATAAAGATTTACCTACAGGTGTTTGTGTGGACATATGTTTTCATTTATCTTAAGTAAATGTCTAGTAGTGGGATCATAAGATAAGTGAACATTTAACTTTATAAGAAACAGCCAAACTGCTTTTTCCAAAAAGGCTGTACCATTTGCATTTCTACCAAGAATATATAATATTTCCAGTTGCTCTACATCTTGTTAGCACTTGGTGTATTCAGGTTTTTTAAAAAAATTTTATCCATTGGAATAGGTAGATAGTGCTATCTTGTGGTTTCACAATATACATTTTCCCAATGACTAACAATCTTGAGCATACTTTCATCAGCTTATTTGCTATCTGTATATCTTCTTTGGAATGCTCTCTTATAAGTAATATTTTTCATTAACCGTATGCTGTTTAATAAGTCATTAAATCCGTATGCTGTTTAATAAGTCATTAAATCCAATTCTGCAAGTGAATGTTCATATACATTCAGGTGCTTGAGTTCTAATCACTATGGAGGAAGTCATATGGTGTAACAGAGACAGGAGCAGAGTTCAAATTGCAGCTCAGACCTTACTAGCTGTTTACCTTCAGGCAAATGACTAAGCAGCTGTGTGACAGTTTTCTCCTTGGTAAAGTGAGGATATCAGAGCATCTGCAGTAAAGAGGATACCCTGAGGTGATTCATGCGATGGGTTTAGGACAAAGCCTGACACTTAGTAGGCTCTAGATATGGTGTTAGATTTCTTCCCCCTCCTTCACCTCCTTCCCTTCCTCCCCTCCTCCCTCCCCTTCCTTTTCCCCCTCCTCCCCCTCCTCCCTCCTCTTTCTTCTTCTGCCTCCTCTTTCCTCTTCCTCATGTGGTCCATGACTGAATTCTAGTTTTCATGACAGCATGCATCAACTCATATACTTGTAGAGAATTCATTTATTTTATTCTAGTTCCAGAACTGTAAAAAGATCTGGCCTGATCCCCAAATATTACAAGAGAAGAAAAAGAGATCTGGAGAGTGTAAGTGTCTTGATTACATAGTTCACATGGCTAGCAACTGGAAAACCCCAGAAATGCCTTATGGAATGCCAGTTCAATATACTGAAAATCTCAATCGTTTCCAGGCCCGCTTTGGCATCTGGAAAAGTAAAATAGCTGGGTCTTTCATTGTTCCTCCAGCTTTTATAACGGTCAATAGACTCATCCTACTAGAACTCAGTCGTTATTCTTAAAGAGCCCAGATTTATGTTTAAAACATATTTAGGATTAAACAAATGTGCCACTTGCCACTCGCAAACACCTTCAAATGACTACATCGTTTCAATCAGGTAGAAATATAGTCTTCAGCTTTTGTTGAGTACAGTTCACTACTGGCTCTATTCTCTGGTGGGGTGTCATGATGTGGCACTGTAACGGGGTTGGGTTGGTGGAATGACTCCTTGGGAAAATAAATTCAAGCACAAGCAATTTAATTTAAAGCTGTGAAATAGCCACTCACTGTGGATGTTGGTGATCATTCCCAGCAGGACTTCCGCCCTTAAACGTAAGGCTGAGGCTATGTAATTACTCAGTAAGTCCACCGAGGGGAGCCCTTTCCATACAGAAGATATTACAATGTGTACTAGAGATTGTGTCCAGTACGCACATCAACTTTTTATTTTGTGTGTGTGTGTGTGTGTGTGTGTGTGTGTGCATGGTCCAGGAATCGAACCCGGGTCTCCCACATGAAAGGCAGGCATTCTAACCACTGAACTACCCATGCACCTGCTATCAGCTTTGGCTTATAAAGATAAAATTACTCGTGCAAAGGGTCTTCTGATGCCTCAAAGCCCTACAGTTTTAGCATGACCAGACAGAGTCTTTTGCAGAAAGATAATACAAACATTTAGCTGCACTGACTTGAAATAAAAACTGGTTGAAAAAAAACTGGTTGAGTTCAGTTGGTGGTACATCTCCCCAGGGGAAGGGAACCAACATAATTTTTTAACTGTTTTGCCTTCCCTTCATCAACAGAAAGGCCCAGCACCAAATCAAAGTCAGTTGTAGATAGTGATAACAAAAGATAATGTTTAATGTTAAACATTAAATATATTTATTTATATATACATATATAATATTTAATGTTAAAAAATAAGATTTAATTGATAGCTTGCTAGGTGCCAAACACAGTTCCAAGTCCACAGTTTTAAGTCAGTATTGACTCATTTAATCCTCATGATGATCCCGTAATGTTGGAATAACTATCGTCATCTCCACTTCATAGATGGGAAACTGAGGCATGGAGAAGTAAATTGCCTGGCCAAGGTTGGAATAAGATGCAGGCAGTTTTGCCGTAGAATACGTGACCTCAACTCTTTGCTATATTGCCTTTCAGTACTAAGTAGGTGATAAGACTTAGCTGAAGGAAGAAGGAAGAAGGAAGGAAGGAAAGAGAAAAGAAAGATAGGAAAGGAAGAAGTATCGGAAGGCAGGGAGAGAAGGAAGGAGGGAAGGAGGAAGAAGAAAGTGTGAGGGTGAGATAGTGAAATGAGGCAGATTAGGCAGTTGTTCCAGATGTCAGAATCAGAAGTATTTTCATTTGTGACTTAGAGAGGAAAGTCAGAGTAGAGAACTTGGGCCTCATGGCATTGATTATCAAGAGAAAACAGATTGGATATATCTTAAATTATTGGAAAACTTGTCAAATGTCCTTAAGGATAATGACAATGGAGAGAGTCGCAGAAGGTGTTTGACCAAGATGAAGATGTCTTAAAGTGAATATGGAGATTAGAAATGCAGTTTTAGTGAAAAATATGCCATATTGTATAAAATCAAACTTCAACATGGTTTCATTTCTCCATATTTTATTAATATTTCCAAACTTGCCTCATCTTCCTGGATTGTCTTTAAAGTTTCTTTTTGTTAAACCTCATTTATTATTTTTTTTTTTACAGCTCTTTCCAAATAGTCTGGATTTGTCATATTTTCTTGGCTTTAATGAATTGTGAACCCCAATTTGCCCGGTGATAAAAGATGTCTGAGAAAGCTATCCAAAAATTTAAATAGCTACTTAAATTTTCCCCAGTTTAATATGATTTTAGTCATACTATACTCAGCACATGAAATGTCAAGGATGGAAAAAAGATAAATCAATCCCTTATAACCCTAAAGAGAGGGAAAAACCTCGTCTTTGAGACTCTTCTATTCTGAGAAAGAATATCTGACATAGAGGCTGAGAGCTGGGCTCTGTGGGCCTTGGAGAAGCTGGTCGCCCATAACTGTGTTTGCTTTCAGATTTCTTGGCTTAAAAAGAAAACAAACAAACAAAAAACATAGTGATTTAGAAAAATTGATTCAAGGAGTCTGTTTTCTTTGCCAAGACAAATGAGAGAACCCTGTTTCATTACCCTGTGAGTCAACTCTTTTCCTTGGTTCTGTAAAAAGATTATGAAACTCATCAAATATGACTTAGGAATAAAACCAATGTTTGTGATTCATTTAAAAACAAAATAATTAAATCACATAATTAAATATAATTATGGCTTCATGCTGTTGTAGAAAAGACGTTTTCCATTGAAGATCTGCCCTACTTTCAGGTGTCTGTTGTTTGTGTAGAAGCCTTTTTGGACCTTCTCTTGTGCTTCATTCAATTTAGAATAAAAAGTTACTCAGTCTTAGAGTTACAGTCAAGCAGCGTGGCCACCACGCTGGAGGGTAAAAGGAAAGTGCCCCATGTTTTAGCCTCGTTTGATTTGACCTCATAAAGGGCTGGAGTAGCGAGATAGAGGTAACTGGCAGGGGCCAGTGGAGGGGCGGAGGCAGGAGAGTGGGGACCAGAGCTCAGTCAGGCCCCAGAGAAGGGGTAGGCACAGCCAATGAGCACCAAGAATCATAACCAGAGAACCCCCATCTGTTGGCAAGTTTCAAAGAAATTTGGGGTCTGGGAAAGGTAAGAGAATCACCCAGAGAAGAATCTGTGAAGCCACAAGCATAAAAATGGGGGTGGGGAGCAGAGGCAAGAGCAAAGAATGTCCAAGAAAACTGCCTGGCGTGGGGTCCCACACCACACAGCTTATAGGTTTGTGTATCTGCAGCACATCTTATGCCTAGGTCAGATTGGTTACCGTGCATGGTCAGCCTGAAACCACAAAGGCAAGACAAAAAAATGAAAAGACATATCTGACTGTATTGATTGTAAAACGTCTCTCTAGTACTTGTCATTTTAAGAAAAAGTCAAGACACTTTTAAGAGTTCAACTCTTGGTCTATGGATGGGGTGAAGAGCTGGCAGGGAAGTGGTTTTAGGTTGCAAAACCTCACCCACGTTTGCCCTCTCACCAGGAACTCTCATGGCTCCTTACAGTTTTTCCCTTTATCCTCTTTACTACCCTCCCTAACTGCACCATTTTGAAAGGTGGTGGCCACATCTCAGAAGCAGGGTGTCCCCAGTCCCATGGCTGGGAGGAAGGGTTGGGAGTCTCCTATGTCTGTGCAGTAGAATGCTTACTACATCATCCATCTCTCATCATCTGTCTACCTATCTACCTACATCTATTTATCTGTCCCTCTATCTATTCATCCATCATCTATCATCTGTCAGTCTCTCCTTCCCTCCCTCCCTCCATCCATTTATATATCTATATCTATATCTATACCTATATCTATATCTATCTGTCTGTCATGTCTATCATCTGTATACTTTTTTGGTAGGAAATACCCTCAAATATGTTTCCACTGGGAACCCAATGCCTGGATGCCTCTGGTAGTCTGACCCATATTCCTCCCGTAGGAGGAAGGTCCTAGCATTTCTTTGCATTTCAATGGAGACTCCATTTCCAAGAAGAAGTGTTAACATGGGTATTTTGGAAGTTGCATCTGCTTGGACTGCTTACTCACATACTCACAAGTAGGAAATTGAGGAAGTGCACGATGTGTGTCACAACCGTTTATATGATCACAGTGAGCACTTACTGTGTTTTTCCTAAGAACTTTACGTTCATTTAATCCTTACAACAGCTCCATGGGGTGGATAATACCCATTTTATAGATGATGGCATTGAGACCATAAGTAAGTGACTGTCTGGCTTTGGGCTCAGCCACCTTAACCACTGCATTAGCCTGTCTCTCCAAATGAAAAAGCAATTTATTTACTTTTTCCCACTTTATTTGTGCATTAGAAGAACAGAATGCAATTTCTCCCCTTATCCAAGTCTCCTAGAAAATTTGGAGATTAAATCTTGAGTCCTAAGGTAAGAGAAACTAGTGTAGCTTTGAGGAAGTTTCTGGGTCTAATGGACCATCTACTGTAGTGTGAAATAACTAAAAGAAAAGTGGGTAAGAGATGCAAATGCCTTTGGAAGTAGGAAGGAATCTCTAGGGAAAAATGAGGTCAGATGATGGGGGAGAAGGATGGTGACTAAGAGGTACTGCTCAGGAGTCTGGAGGTGACCCCAGAGAGGTTATCTGGAGGAATAAGAAGGTTGGTTATCTGCTGGGAAGACTTGCGTGGGTGTATGGACTCAGGAAGACCGCCATGAATGACGGAGTAGGTGGTTACTTGTGTGGCTCCCTATGAACCACACCTCCTGGATTCACATACTTGTGCTGTCACCTCCTCTTGAGTCTGAGCTGCACTGAGCTGCTTTCACCAGTAGAATGCAGCTGTAGTGACACATTGTTGGTTGGGGACTTCAGTCTTAAAAAGGTCTGGAGATTTCTGTTTTTGTGCTTTGGGAAGCTTTGAGCTTCCATGTAGTAAATCTGGATATCCTGCTGAATGTGGAAAGGCCCTTGGAGAGGGAGAAACCCTGAGAATATCTGGAGGAGGACCAAAGAACCCAGCCAACAATAGGAATTGAGGCCACAGACATAGGAACCCAAGGAAACTGCCCAGCCAGCCTGTAGGCATTCGAGTCTTTGTGGCAGAGGCCTCAGATATGTTTGTGGAGAAGCCACTTTGGGCATTTCAGCCCCAGCAGACATCACATGACACAGAGATGTCCTCATTGCACCCACCCAAATTGCTGACCACGGAATCATGACCAATAAACAAAATGGTTGCTGGTGTAGTCCAGCCACTAAATTTTGCATAGCTTATTTCACAGCAAGGGATTAGCAAACAAACTGTTGTTTGGGTGTCCAGGAGCTGCAGGATCCCAGATGTCATCTGCTACAGGCCTAGAACCCTTCTTTGAGTGGGTATCTCCCAGCTCCAGAGCTAGCCTGCCGTTTACTAGCTGTTGTACGTTACTTCATCAGCATCCAGCACCAAGCAGTGGCAATGTCACTGCTTAGCATGAATTATCTCTGGCTGCCCCATATAGACAACCCTCCTCTGTTCCTCCTATAATGTCTTAGGATACGCATAAACCCAACTGAGATGTGTGTGTGTGGGGGGGGTATGGTGGAGACTTGGAAACCCAAAGTGATATGATAAGAGTCCCTGCATAGATTCGTTATTTTCTTGAATAGAATAAGCACAAGACCTGCCAAATGAGGGACAGTAGAGAATGACTCCCATGTGAGATGTATTAGAGTAATTATTGGATTGAGAATTTGGAGCTCTGTGCTTGGCCTCTGGCTTTGTCCTTCTGTGACCTTGGGAAAACCAACCAACCTGCCTGGGCTTCAGTTTCATTATGACTATAGCTCTCAAAAATTTCTATAATTTAAATATGGTTATTAGGATTAAAAGTAAAAACAATGAGCCATTGTTCCTGGAATAATGAGTGCTTAATCATGGACCAGGTGGGGACCATATAATAAGTTTTCTCTTAGAAAAAAGTTTAAAACAGTGGGCATATTTTGCACTTCCCACTTGTTGCGGTTGAAGCTGTGTGAGAATAGAGGTGGCTTCTTGGGGGTTACCAGACTTACTCAATTACCCACAGACATTAACTAGCACACCTGTTCACATTTACCTTTTTATTACTTGGTCTCAGAGCCAATAAAATTATAGTCTGCCCCATTCGTTTTCATAATGCATTAATTGCTTTAATAACATATTTTTTCTCAAGTGTCGGAGTGGATCGCGGGGGACGGCCACTTAAGTTTCAAATTCCATCACCTGAAGGGAAACCCAAACAGTTTCTCTTTTACATAAGAGACGTACGTGGTCACTAGCAGATTATGGCCTCAGTACCTGGGCATGTCTGCTTTCTGGTTTTCAGTGGCATTTGCAGGAGGGTTTCTCAGCCTGTGTAAGCTCAGTAGCCCCCACCCCTGGAATCTGACAGTTCTCATAAGCACTCACAGGTGAGGGGTCGGCTCAGTCGTTTATGATAAAACAGCTGTGACCCAGGGCCTGGGAACAGAGGAATTCTCTGCCGTGTCATGGACACAGATCACAGCAGAAGGATTTAGCTGTGAACACCTCTTATGTGCTTCCGGTCCTTCCCTGTCCTGTTTGCTGGCTCTAGATGCAGAGACGGATGCTGGTGACCAGTTGTTTGTGGCTGTACCAGTGGTATGCTGGAACCATGGTTTTCAGGCCGGAAGGCTGTGACCTTAGAGATGGTGGGTTTAGTGATTTGCAGGCTTAATTTTAGCTGTGTTTAGTGATTTGCAGACTTAATTTTAGCTGTGGAGACTTTTGCTCAAAAACAATGTGGGACAGGAGGGCAATAAGGAAAACAAAGGTGGGCACTTCAGCACGACATAATCAGGTGAGGGTGTAAGGTCTAAACCTGCTGGGCTCCTCCCTCAGCCCCCATCAAGACCCCAAGGAAGGAGCGTGAGGGTGAGTGGGTGTGGTCCCACTGCTTCCTTTTTACACATGGGGTGTGGTCCCACTGCTTCCTTTTTACACATGATGAAACTGAGACCTACGACATGAAGGAATTTTCCCAAGAGTACTCCATGAATGAATGGGCAGTGTGGGGTTTGCTTCTGGAGGCTTTCCCCTAACATCTTTCCCCATACCACCACCCCATTTTTACCCATGACCTGCAATGATGGGGTATTTTGATTTATTTTTTCTGTTGTCAGCCTTGGAGGGTTGCTTCCCATGATCTCCTAGAAAATGCATTCTTGTCATTTATGTTCCTTCTAGAGGTGCTTTTATGGAGAGACAGAGCGCCAGCTATTTTAGTTTGTTAAAGCTGCTGGAATGCAATATACCAGAAATGGGTTGGCTTTTATAAAGGGGATTTATTAAGTTGCAAGTTTACAGTTCTGAGGCCATAAAAATGTCTAAACTAAGGTATCCAGAGAAAGATACCTTGACTCAAGAGAGGCATACTGGAACACCTCTTCATCTGGAAAAGCATGTGGCTGGATTCTCTTGGTCCTTTTGCTTCTGGTTTCAAACAGCCTCCCTGGGGGAGTTTTTTCCTGCATCTCCAAACATCTCTTTCTGTGTTGGCTCTGAAGCTTTTTCCAAAATGGTTCCCTCTTAAAGGACTCCAGTAAGTGTTTTAAGATTCACTTTGAATGGGTGGAGACACATCAAATCCCTGGAAACCACCTAATCAAAAGGTCCCACCTACAATTGGTTGGGCCACACTTCCAAGGAGAAAACTGCAGCCAAGGAGGTAGCTACCTCATTTCTAGTCCTAACTCCCTTACTGTCTGGTTTTGTGATCTTTGGGCACTTGCTTCCTTTCATTGGGCCCCAGTCTCCTAATCTGGAAAATGGGAATCAAAACTTCTAGGATGTTAGTTGTATTAGCTTCTATGGCTGCTGTAACACATGGCCACAAACTTAGTAACTTAAACAACACCAACTTGTTCTCTCACAGCTCCGGAGGTCAGGAGTCCGAGATCAGTTTCACTGGGCTGAAATCAGGGTATGGACAGGGCCACATGCCCTCTGAAGACCCTTGGGGAGAATCCATCCCTTGCCTCTCCCAGCTTCTGGCTGCAGCTTGTGGCTACCTCACTCCCATCTCTGCTGTGTGGTCCTGTCACCTCCCCTTCTTCTGTCTGTTGTCACTCTCCCTCTGCCACCTTCTTATGAGGACACACACGGTTATATTAGGGCCACCCTGATGGCCCAGATTATCTCCCTATCCCACGGCCCCTAACCTAATCACACCAGCATAGTCTCTGCCATGTAGGTGACATTTATGGGTTCCAGGGATTTAGACCTGATACTTTTGGGAGCTGTTATTCAGCCTGTCACCTGAGTCCACCTCAGGGGCTTGTCAAGGTGCCCAGGGGAGATGATATATGTGAAAGTGCTTCTTTAATTATAAAGTGCTAGCAAATATATTAAGACATTTTTCATTTTAATAATGTGTTTATCTGTCTCAATAGCAGAATGCATGTTACAGTAACATAACAGAGATGTTGATGATAACAGTAAAACTAAGTGGGAAATTATGTGTCTGAAATTGGAGGCATCCATTCATTCAACAAATATTGCTTGAGCCTCTCCTGTGGCCAGCATTCTTCTGAGTACTTGAGATCCATCAGTAGATAAAACAGATAAAGCTCCCTGACCACATGGAACTCACATTGTAAGTCGTGGAAGTTTGAAGGGGACAGAGGATTCACAATGGACATAATAATAAATACATCTAATACTTCAAGAAGTTGGATGATGATTTGCAATGGACAAAAGCCAGGGAAGAGTGATGGGGTAGGTCTTGTTGAATTGAAGCATTTGAGCAAAGTCTTGAAAGAAGTGAAAGCGCCCCCTGCAGGTAGCGGGGAAGAAGAATTCCAGTCGACTGTAGCAGTGAGAGATTGGGTACACTGTGAATGGAAGTGAGACAGCCCACCCTCACACTGTTATTTCTTTCCTGCACAGTGGCACTGTTTGTCTGTATCAAGGATCATGAGCTCAAATGTCTGCATATAGGTCAGTGAAGCAAGCCTGGGGTGAAACCATTGGAAGTGATGGAGATGACAACCAAAAGGAGAGAGAGAGAGTGCCTTGTCCACCGGGGAGGGGGGACAGCCTGCCTGTAGCTGCTGTTGCTCCATAGAAATATAGATTAAAAAGTAGCTGGATTTGCCAGGATTAAAAAAAAATGATGGAAATTCATATACTAGAAACTGGGGTGTATATATATATATATATATATATATATATATATACACACAATGGAATGTCATTCAGCCATGAAAAGGAATGAAGTATCACTACCAGCTACAATGTGGATGAACTTTGAAAACATTAAACAATGAAATAAGCTAGACTCACATAAGGACAGATATTGTATGATCCTATTTATATGAAATACATAGAACAAGCAAATTCATACAGACAGAAAGTAGATTACGGATTAACAGTGGCAGAGGGGAGGGAGGATGGAGAGTTATTGCTTAATGGGTATAGAGTTTCTGTTTGGAGTGATGAAAACGTTTTGGTAATGGATGGTGGTTAGTGCTCGCAGCAAAATATTGCAGATGAAATTAACGCCACTGAATTGTAAACCTAAAGATGGTTAAAATGGCAAATTTTGTGTTATATATGTTACTAAAATAAAAAAAAACAACAGTAAGAACTTGGGTGGGTCGAATAAAATATACCTGGGGGCCAGATTCTGCCCGCAGGCCATTACTTTTCAACTTCCAGTTTCTGTGATACATTTGCCAATCATCCCGATGTCTTCCCAGCCAAGAATGGGTAAATTTTCCCATTACAGCCACCATGAGGAAAGCAAAGTGGAGAGAATGGACATCTGCACTCTATCCTTGAGTGGTGGGAGGGCGCCCGTTTTGATGTGTGGCTTCCCCTGAGGTGCCAGGCATACACCAACCACCCTCCCGGCTCCAATTCTTTTGTACTTGTTTCCAGTGTCAGGGCTAGCCCTTGGTCAGTTCCCATCGCTTTGTGTGTTTGCCCTTTATCTCATGGCACATTGTAGGAATCTGAAGGAGAGGAACATTTCAAAATTTTGGGGGGAGGCTCCTCACGTTGCCTGATGTGTCTGTAAAAATGTTCTATCAACTGCAAATCACTCTATAAATGGGAGTTGCAGTTTTCATTGTGTATTGCTTATTCTTGTTATTATCACCTGGATAAGTGGTGGGTTAAGCCTAGAGCACAGTTATAATTTGTCCTGGTGCTTTCTTTTATTACTGAAAGATGGTGAGATTAAGGATGGCAAATTATCATTTCCATTTTGGATCACTATACAGTCCTTCTGGTTATTATTATTGAGCAATGTGGCAGATGCCTGGCTTCCCTCTGCTTCCGGGCACAGTGGAGGATTGTGCATCCCTGACCACTGAAGTTAGGTATGGTGCCATGCCTTATTTTGGCCAATGAAATATGAGTTCAGGTGACATCTCTCACTTCCCAGATGAGGCACTGAATGAATGGTGTGCAGCTTTCCAACTTCTTTCCTGCTTTGGCAAGAGTGGAAACATTTACCGATAAGGAAAAGCAATGCAGGACCTTCACACAATGAACAGCTGACCTGCAGAGTCACCCCAATCAGTAAGAGATAATTCACGCCACCAAAATTTTGGGGGTATCTGTTTTCATAGAGTGACCTAACCCTACATCATGACTGATATAAGGGGTGATTTTTTGTATTAGGTTGGAAAGAGCACAGGATTCAAAGTCAGACTTGAGTTTCAGTCTTGGCTCTATTGCTTGTTAGTTGAGTGACCGCCAAAGCTCAGGCTCCCTCATTTATGAGATGGAGAACAATGAACAGGACCAATTTCTTTTGGCTGAATGAGAATTAGAAACAGTGAAGGTTGTGTTTTATGTATCACCTTGAGGTTTTAGATGTGTGGGTGTAAGATGTTTATCGCTTCAGTAGGGCGAGGCAAGCAAGTGTGCAATGTTTAAGAAGTCACTCATTTTCAGTGTCCTGCAAAAGTTGACCTGCTATTATGTACCACTCGCTGTACTTGGCTCTGGAAGGAGAGGAATCATTCACAGTTCTTAACCATGAAGAAGCCTATAATCTGC
The DNA here is from genome assembly GCA_004026745.1 of Myrmecophaga tridactyla. Lineage (NCBI taxonomy): Eukaryota > Metazoa > Chordata > Mammalia > Pilosa > Myrmecophagidae > Myrmecophaga > Myrmecophaga tridactyla. The sequence goes on along the minus strand of PVIY010013372.1, from coordinate 12,532 downwards.
TATGGGGGAAGGGACTAATATCCATAGAGATAGGTCCAATAAGAAGTTACCTATGCTGTAGTGGCAGAGTGTACAAGGAGTGGTGGGAGTGTCAGGAACATTTCAGATGGAAAAGATAGTTCACCAGGTACAGTAAGGAAGGCAGACTTCTCAGTGAGAAGGAAAATATGAGTAAAGCTACAAAGAGGTGAAACACCCTGGGTTATTTGGAGACTGGTAGAAATTTGAGACTACTGAGAATAAGGCTCAAACTGGGGGAGTGGAGTGGCAGTGATGGGGATGGGAGTAGACTGTGGAAATTTTGTAGAGAGTGAGGGAGCCACATAGTTAGGAAGAAGTCAGATGGGTATTACAATGTTTAACATTTTAAAAACATGCATAATTTCATGACTTATGCAAAAGCCACATTGTGAAATATAACATATTTGCAGAATGATAAATTTCAAAGTACGGTTTAACAAATAGTTATATAACAAGTAGTTATAGAGCAGATTTCAAAGTATGGGTTACATTTCCAGTTTTGGGTATTTCCTTCTGGTTGTTCTAATATACTAGAAACTAAGAGGAAACATCTTTATAATGATTCAGTGGTGATATTCATTTTTAAATCCGGACTTCTCTGTTATAACTCCTCCCTCTTCTTTGATCCTTTTCTCAATCTTCAGGGATATTTCGGTAATGACCATTCTAACTTCTTCATGTTGAAAAGTGTTGTCATGGCAGGTTCATGTGTCAACTTGGCAAGTGGAGGTTTGCTGGTTGGGCAAGTACTCCCTGTCTTTTGCTATGAGGACATTTCATAGAATTAAATCGTGATCCCATCAGCTACATCTGCAGCTGATTCCATTTGTAATTAGCCAAGGGGAGTGTCTTCTCTAATGAGTGGTGCTTAATCTAATCACTGGAAGCCTTTTAAGGAGGATTCAGAAGAGACAGTCTCTCTTCCTGCTTTGGCTGGTGAGCTTCTCCTGTGGAGTTCGTCCAGACCCTCCATCGGAATCATCAGCTTCACATCCTGCCCTACAAACTTTGGACTCTATGTTCCCACATAGAGTGGGAACTCACTTTATAAAAGTGAGACACTTTTATAAATTTTATATTTACAAATATTTTCTGTTGATTCTGTTCTCTAGTGAACCCTAACTAACACAGTTGTTGACATTATGGGGTAAGGAAATGCAATCGTTTGATATTCTGGGATTGTATCTCTGTTTCAGGACTTATGTGGCATAGGAACAATGTGGAGGTTTTAAGTTTCTGAAAAATGAACTTAATAAATACAGCTTTTTATAGAGTCCTAGATAGACCCCAAGGTTTTATTTAGGGTTTTCAGGAATACCATTGGTTGGGGCTTGGCATACCATGACAATTTGTAATATCTGGCTGAAGCTTGCAAAGGCCACTTTAACATTTCCTTTAGCATTTGTTATGGTTATTATTGCTATATAACAAAGTACCCCAAAATTTAGTTGCTTAAAACTACCATTATATTATGCTTATGTTTTCTATGGTTCAGAAATTCAGAAAGAGCACAGTAGGGGCAGCTTATCTCTGCTGTACCATGTTGGAGTTTTATTGGGAAGATTGAAGACTGAGGTGACTTCATGGTGGGAGGCTGGACTCACATGTCTGACCCCTGGGTGGGAGGCTAGCACTGCTGACTGTAGTACACGCAAGTGGCCTTTCCATGTAGTTTGGGCTTCCTCATAGCATGGTGGTTGAACTTCTGATGTGGTGTTGTAGGCTCCAACCAAAAGAGTCCCAGCAAACAAGGTGCAGCCACATTGTCTTTTATGACTTAGCCTTGGAAGTCATGCAACATCACTTTGCTGAATTCTCTTGATTCCATGAAAATTATAATTGCCCAGCTTCAAAGGGAGGATGCATAGACCACACCCCTCAGTTAGAGGAGTGTCCAAGTCACATTTTAAAAGAGCCTGTGGGATGGGAGACATACTGTGGCCATTTTAGGAAAATGCAGTCAACCACAGTATTCTTTTAATCACTATATGCAAATTACTTTGCTAATCTCACTAAACCTGTTATACTTTGTGTATTTTTGTGTGTCTACATACTGATTCAGAGCTTTGACATTTTGGAGTGCTGGCAGGCACTATCCTCAACTGTTTCTCAGTCGAGAACTCCAGCCCTACATACCTAGGGTGATTAAAGCAGAAAAGCAATCTGAGAGAGGAGAACTTGACATGGAACAAGTCTTCCAAGAATTAGAGCCTTCTTACATCTGGGAGAGGATAAAAGATATTCTGCTGTAAATTTTAATCAGAGGACCCATTTCTTTCTGAAGTGTAAGGGATGTTATGCTTCTCTCTGAATAAGGGACAGTATATGAGGTGATAATCTGTTCAATTCTTCCAACTCCGTGGTTTACATATACAGGGACAGATCGACACTTTTTTTTTCTGCAGAGTGAGAACTGGTAGGAATATTCAACTGCTTGCCCACGACTACCAGCTTCCCTAGAAATGGATGCAGCTCTTGCCTTTCGGTTTGTGATAGCTGTGATACTTCAAAACAAAGGTAGAAACATCAGGCTGGGTTATCATGTGGTATTGGGCAATGTCCTTTCAGTGTGGATCTGCTGTTGGTGGCAAACTCCCAATTTGCTTTAGACTGATGTCAGTGAAGGAGCTGGAGGCAATATCTACCCCATCCAGGCAGAGTTCTAAAATATTGGCCAAACCAGACTAAGCTAGGACTCATAGAAAAAGTTTGCCAGTGCCTTATAATGGCTGAGGCAGTTTGGAGGTTTGGGTACAAGAAGACCAGTATTGTAGACATTGCACTTAGGAAAACGCTAAATTTATTAGGATAACTCACAATGTGGATGTTTGGTTTTGCTCTTCATCTGTCTTACTTCCCCTGAATGTCACCAATTCTCTTAGCAGGAAAAGGGGAGAGAGAATTTTCACTCCTATCAGTTTTACGTGTTTATTTATTTATTTTTTTTTATTGAGTAAAAAAAAATTTTTTAGATATAACAACAAACATGCACATTCATAACATATGATTATTCTGTTCTATATATATATAATCAGTAATTCACAATATCATCACACAGTTGCATATTCATCATCATGATCATTTCTTAGAGCATTTGCACCAATTCAGAAGAAGAAATAAAATGACAACAGAAAAAATTCATACATACCATACCCCTTACCCTCCCTTTCATTGATCACTAGCATTTCAATCTACTAAATTTATTTTAAAATTTGTTGCCCCTATTATTTATTTTTATGCCGTAAATTTTACTCGTTTGTTGTTAAAGAAGATAAAAGGAGCATCAGACACAAGGTTTTCACAATCACACAGTCACATTGTGAAAGCTATATCATTATACAATCATCTTCAAGAAACATGGCTACTGGAACACAGCTCTGCATTTTCAGGCAGTTCCCTCCAGCCTCTCCATTACATCTTGACTAACAAGGTCATATCTATTTAATCCGTAAGAATAACCTCCAGGATAACCTCTCAACTCTGTTTGGAATCTCTTAGCCATTGACACTTCATTTTGTCTCATTTTGCTCTTCCCCCTTTTGGTTGAGAAGGTTTTCTCAATCCCTTGATGCTGAGTCTCAGCTCATTCTAAGATTTCTGTCCCACATTGTGCCAGGAAGGTCCACACCCCTGGGAGTCATGTCCCACGTAGACAGGGGGAGGGTGGTGAACTCGCCTGTTGTGTTGGCTGGAGAGAGAGATGCCACATCTGAGCAACAAAAGAGGTTCTCTTGGGGGTGACTCTTAGACCCAGTTTTAAGTAGGCTTGACCTATCCTTCATGGGGCAAAGGTTCATATGAACAAACCCCAAGATTGGGGACTCAGCCTATTGCTTTGGTTGTCCCCACTGCTTGTGAGAATATGAAGAATTCTCCACTTGGGGAAGTTGAATTTTCCCCCTTTCTCACCATTCCCCCTTGGGGACTTTTGTTTTGCCTTCTTTTAATGGACTAAATGTATACCATGACATGAATTGGGGAAACAACAATAATCTGGTTTATTTAATCAATGTAGAGCAAAACAATCTGACATATGTCATAGAGTCTCCATAGCAATGATTAGTTACTGTACTAGATAAATAGGCAAGTATTACAGATATTTCTGCTACCATGAGATATACATGTTCTGAAAAATCTTGAGTACTGACAAATGGAGCACTATATATAACAGGGCTTATTTTAACTTCTGTCCACAAAACAAGCTGGTAATCATAATAAAAATACTAGCCCATTTTAAAAGACTCAAGTTCTACAGATAAAGAAATGCTACAGAAATACTGGACTTTACATTTAAAACAAAAAAACGAAGGAAGCTTGACTGAATGGGATGGAAGGCAGGTAGAACCTGCTGAATTTTGGACACAAGAGCATACTGCAGAAAGTTTGGGGAGAACAAAGCAATAAACCCATGGAGTACAACGCATAGGACAAATTGAGCAAAGGGAAAGGATGGGAGTGAATATACAGTGTGATATTTTGCAGCTTGCAGCATTCACCCTTGTAATTTGGTGCTTAGTTGTGTTCAACTTTAACACACTGGGAAAAATCATGTATTAAAAGCATGTAACTCTGGGATTGTGCTTACAGATTCTATTATGTATCAATTGCATATGAAATAGTTCTATTACAGAAATATGCATTGTAGCAGAATGGAATGGACTGTGTTTATGTTTAGGTATGATCTGGCTATGATTGAGATATAAGGTATTTGCAGAATGTAGGCAAGTTGGATATTAACTAGTGACAGCAGATATGGTCTCTACAACTTTTTTCATATAATTTTCCTCTTCTCTTACCCAGAAGAGAAATTTAGACCATCTTTTTGTATTGCCTTAAATTTAGTATTATTTTATAAGAGAAACAACTTCTCTTCTCTTTAGAAAGCATTAAATTTATAAGCAAGTGAGTTAAAATAATTTAAATAAGTTGGTGAAAACTTTCAGTAAAGGGTTCCAGACCATCACTCAGATAAAGAAGGGACTTTGGCTTCTCAGTTTCTGTTATTTTAGTCACTATTGGCTAGGGAAACTGTTAGCCCGAAGGCATCAAGATATTTCAAGAAAAACAAAATCTTAATGTATTTTTTAAAAGCTATTTTTGAAGACTGGCAAAATCCCAAACTTGTTTGCTGTTTTTGGTTTAGTTTCTGCTGAGCACTTTGTCCATTAACTTCAAAACCTAAGTGTAGTTTGGGGGAGATGTAATCTGCACAATATGTTTCTGATTATTTGCATATAACTCAGCAGAATGGTGTTTGGTAAGAGTTATTTATTTTTTTCCATCTCTTTAATTTTCATTGAACCTCACAATTTTTTTCTCATTTCCTCTAATTTAATGAATGTCCTTTTCATGGACAATAAAATATTTGCATTTCAAGAGGCTCAAATTTTGTCAAAACATCAATATACCCGAAATGGGACATGGTGCATTTCCCATAAGGAATGTTGGGTTGTTTGGAAGCTGGAGGTGGGGCTTGGAAGTCTTTTAGTACTTCTTTGTATATCTTGACTTGCCTTTAGTTGGTAGTTCTTCAAACTAATATGGTTGCTTTGGTATTAGAATAGTGGCATACCCCAAAAAACAAACCCCCTTTCCCATACTTACCAATCCCTTCTTCCCTTCACAGACCCGTAAACTGAATCCCTAGTGGGAACCACTTTGAAAAAGAGTAGTTCTGAAGTAAGAGGGTTTAGGCAATTTGAAATATTTTTCATGAGCTTAAAAAAAAGTGACAAGTGTATTTATGATCTGTCAACTTCAAATCAGTGTTAAAGTCTGCTGGGAAGCTTAACTTATTTTCTCTCCTTACTTCTTCTTATTGTCTTTTTTTATGTGGTTCTCTTTGTATCTGCCTTCCAGAGTGAATGTGCCCAGCTCTCCCAGCTTTGGCGATTCTGACAGCTTGGCAGGGAGAGCGTCACTGCCAGACTGCTGGGTTCGTGTTCTGTTCCCAGCAGGAGCCCAGGAGAGGACAGCTGGTGTCCGAGGAGGCTCCTGTGGGTCTGTCACTTGCCAGTGGGATGCAAGACCCTGCAGTGGAGTGCCAAGGCTTTCCTCTGCAGATGGCAGGACTCTGGAGCTCGCTCCTGGGCGTCAGCTGTCTCCAACAGCTTCTCAAGCGCTTCCATATGTTGGTCAGTTCAGGTGGGAATAGGGATCTGGGCAAAAAAATAAATGGGCAAAAAATGGGCATATGGGATTTATTCTTTATTTAAAATTATTAAGCCCTGCCAGGGAAGGACAAGCCCATCTTTTTTTTTCCACTCCAACCATGGGGCACATTGAGTCTGGATAACACCTACACACACCAGCTGAAATCTTGACTCATTGCTGGTTTTATTTGTATGTATTTTCTAACTTTAATTTATGATATGGTTTGCCTGGATGTATTTTCTTCAGCCTTCAGCAATGCAGATGACCTCATTAAATCAGGTTAATAACTTGTTTGGTGACTAACTTCGCTGTCTGGGGTGGTTTGGGAAGTCAAGAAAAAAATGGAAGGAATAAAAGTATTCCTTATGATACCCAATTCAAGAATATGGTTAATTTTCTAAAAAGAGCAGCTCTATTGAGATAAAATTCACATACCGTAAAATTCACCGTAAAATGCAATTCGGCAGTTTTTAGTGTATTGACAGAGTAGTGCAACTATCACCACTATCTAATTTCAGAAGATTTTCTTCAGAAGATTTCACCCCAAAAAGACACCCTGCACCCATCTGCCATCACTCCTCATCCCCTCCTCCTCCCAGCCTCTGGTAACACCCACTAATCTACTTTTCTGTCTTTATGGATTTTCCTCCTTTTGACATTTCATATAAGTGGAATCATATGATATGCGGCTTTATGTGCATTTGCTTAACAATTTAACACACAACAACAACAATATTTAACATAATGTTTTTAAGGTTCATCCACGCTGTAGAATAAATCAGCACTCTATTCCTTTTTATTACTTGGTAACATTGCATTATTTGTGTACCACATTTTGATTATCCATTCATCAGTTGGTGGACATCTGGGGATCTTTTTGGCTATTACGAATAGCGTTGCTTTAAAATTCATATACAAGTGTTTTTTGGATGTACATTTTCATTTCTCTTCAGCATGTACCTAGGAGTGAAATAGTTGGGTCATATGGAACTCTGTGTTGAAGCTTTTGAGGAACTACCAGAGTGTTTTCCAAAGCATCTGTACCATTTTACAACTCCATCGGCCAAATAGGAGAGTTCTAACTTCTTCATTTCCTCATTGACACTTGTCATTGTCTGTCTTTTTGAAGCCATCCTAGTAGGTATGAAATGACATTTCATTGTGGTTTGAGTTTGCATTTCCCAGAAAGCTTATGATGTTGAGCATCTTTTCATGTGTTTATTGGCAATTCATATCTTCTTTCAAGAAATGTCTATTTCAAGTTCTTTAGCCATTTTCAATTTTTTTCCACTGAGTTGTAACAATTTATTTTATATTCTGGATATAAGTCCCTTATTACCTATATGATTTACAAATATTTTCTCCCATCCTGTGGGTTATCTTTTTTACTTTCTGGGTGGTGTCCTCTGAAGCACTAATGTTTTTAATTTGGTTGAAGTCCAAAGTATGTATTTTTTCTTTAGTCACATCCTTTTAGTGTCATATCTGAGAAATTATCCCTTAACCTAAGGTCATGAAAATTTACTTCTAAGTTTTCTTCTAACCTTTTGTTAGCTTTAGCTCTTACATTTGGGCCTTTGGTACATTTTGATTTAATTTCTGTGTATGGTGTGAAGTAAGGGTCCAACTTTATTCTTTTGCACGTGTTCCAGCATCATTGGTTGAAAGGAATACACTTTCCCTATTGAATTGTGTATTCTGTCAATCTGCATTCTGTCTTTATGTCAGCACTGTGCTGTCTTAACTATTGTTAACAGTGTAGTGAGTTTTGAGGTTGAGAAATATGGGTCCTCCAACTTTGTTCTTTTTTTAGATAGTTTTGGTTATTCTCAGTCCATTGTATTTTTATATGAATTTTAGGATCAATTTGTCAGTTTTTGAAAAAATGCAACTGGAATTTTTATGGTGAAGAATGAGATTTGCTTTTAAATGAGAATAATGTAGAGAGATCATGACTCAAAGACTGCTAATGGATTTATTTAAAAAAACAAGGGAAAAAGATTGTGAAATGTGTTTGTGTAGTGAGTTTACAGGCAGAGTAATTTGTAGAGCATATTTAAAATCAGCTATTTTTCTGGAAACTCCAATTACAATTGTGACTTTAGGTGAGACGTTTAGCTTTTCTGTTTCCTCATCTATAAAATTGAGATAATGGTGACACATTTTAGGTACATTGTAAGGATCAAGGCAGGTAACTTATTTTTCAAGCTCCTGGTACAGTGCCTGGCACCTTGGTGTCCAATGAATTGTAGTGATTATTATTGTTATTGGATATCCCCCAATTCTGTGAATAAGAGAATTAGAAGAAATGACACACATTGTAGACATAATTACACAAATTGTGACATAAAGAAAACCTCTTGCTAAAGTATGAATAGCCTTTTAAAAGGTGTGCCTTCTTCATTTGATGAATCAAAGTAAACTGTACAATCTCAGTGTCATATTTTAAAGAAGTGCCTGGAAAGAGAAGAACACATGAGGGTCTTGGTTCTCAATATATGACCTCAAGACTGTGAAACCAAAGCTATTTTCATAATTGTTCTAAGCTGTTATTTGTCTTTTTTCACTTACATTCTTTCTGAGTGTACAGTGGCATTTTCCAGAAGCTACATGATGTGTGATGATGGAATAGCTCCGACGGCTAATGGAATGTGTCCTGTTTTCTTTTGCTTTACACATTTTTTTTTAGTTTTAATATCAAATTCAGTTGCTCTTCATTATCTGTGGACTACACATTTGTGAAATGTCTGCTTGATAAAATTTATTTGCAACCCCAGAATCAATACTTGCAGTGCTTTCAGTGATATTCATGATCATACACAGAGCAGCAAAAATTTGAGTCATCTGACACCCACATTGCCAGCTGAAGTTCAGCAAATTGATGCTTTGCCTCCTTGTTTCAGCTCTCATACTCTAAACAGGTGACCTTTTTATGGTATGTTTAGTGCCACTTTTTTTTTTTTTGCATTTTTGTACTGTCAGTGATATTGCTGTTTAAAATGACCCCCAAGTGTAGTGCTGAAGTGCTGTCTAGTATTTCTAAGTGCAGGAAGGCTGTGATGTGCCTTACTGAGAAAATACATTTGTTAGATTTATATGAGTTATAATGCTGTTGGTTGTAAGTTCAGTGTTAATGAATCAACAATATATATTAAATGAGATTTCTTTAAGCAGAAACACATAAAACAAGGTTATTTATTGATTGTTTGAGAAAATGTTGTGACCAGAGGCTCCCAGGAACCTAACCTTTTCTTTCCTCTAGAAGTGATGGTTCTGTATTTGCTAATTCAATGTTCACAGCAACTTTGTTGAACATAACTACCACAAATAATGAGAACCAACTGTACAGTAAGTATAAATAGCCATAACTCTTGTGAACAAAAGTTTATAAGAATAAATAATTTTTAATATCATAAAGGGATACCGAGACCAAAGAATTTGAGAATTGCTGCAATAGACAAACGTTTAGATAATAATAGTAATCATGTATTTTTTGAGCAAGACATTGTGCTGAGTGCTTTCTTTGCAATATCTCTTTGGAGTGACGATGGAGCATTGCTTTATCTCCTTTCACTGATGAGGAAGTGGGCCCCAAGTGGAATAAATTAATTGCTAAGCCTCACTTGGCTGGTAAGTGGCAGAACCAGGACTTCAACCCATTGCACCTTGTTTCTCAGGCTCTGTCTTAAGAGTCTGCAGCCTTGGAAACTCAAAGGGCATTAACTTTCATGGTGAACCCCTGCTCTGGGATCTGAGGAGCTAAAAAGTCTAAAGTATGTGCCAAGTACATTGTTAGAAGCCAATTTTGGATTGCGACTCTGAAGCTGGTTGATTGGAACAAAAAGCTGAGGCCAGAACTGTCTCCATACTATTCCCAGAGATCTCGCCTCAGCACACCCAGCTCTTTTAAAGAGTGGGTTGTTGGCTGCCCTGTGTCCTTTACCTCATTAGATTTATGAGCTTTTGACTGCAGCAGCAGAGAGTTGGCCAAGAGCAGTGAGCTGCTGCCCCAGGGGCCGATTAATCATGAGCTCCCCAAGGGAAATCTAGGCTAGAGAGCCTGGGCAGCCAGGAAGGTCACGGACTCGGCTCTGCCTCGGGACTGAGACTCTTTTTTGGTGCCAATGTCTCCACTTTTTGTATTTAAGAAACAAAAGAGGATTAGGGATGGATAGAAAAGCAGGCTGCGGGGGTGTGAGGAGGTAGGGGGGTTAAGGTTGCAGGTTTGGTGATTGGGGGTGTTGCAGTCACTGTTAGAAGGAAAGGAAGTGAAGCAGTTGAACTGTAATCCAGTAGCTTTATTCTCGAAGACAATTGTATAATCATATAGCTTTTGCAGTGTGACTGTGATTGTGAAAACCTTGTGGGTGACACTTGTTTTATCTGGTGTGTGAACAGGTGAGTAAAGAAGTAGAGGCAAAAAATAAATAGATAGTAGGGGGGATAAGGGATACGGGATATTTTGGGTGTTCTTTTTAATTTTAATTTTTATTCTTATATGTATTTTTTTTTGGAGTAATGAAAATATTCAAAAATTGATTGTGGTGATGAATGCACAATTATATGATGATACTGTGAACGACTGATTTACACCTTGGATGATTATATTGTATGTGAATATATTTCAATAAAATTGCATTAAAAAGAAGGGAAAGGAAGGAGGGAAGGAAGAAAGGAAGGGAGGCAGGAAAGAAGGAAGGAAGGAGAAAAGAAAGAAGGAGAAAGAAAATGGAAAGATCCCAACATTTGTATATTGTGAAAAATTTCTAATCTAGATTTATAGAATACTCTGATATCTGAAATTTACCAAATTAATTTCCATCCGTAAAAATATTTTATTTTATAACTATTCCATGATTTTGCACATGCGTCCAAACCGGGAGCAAGATCCCCTTTGGGAGTTCCCCTGTCCCACCTTCCCCCAATTTCCTGATAAAGAAACCAAAGACCAGAGAATTTCAGGGATTTGCCTGAGATCCCACAGCTGGTTCACAGAACAGACATCATGTTATTTTTGTTTCTGGATTTAAAGAACGAGCAAATTTTAAAAACAAAGGGAAGGAGGCAGAGAGGCATATAACCTCGGATATACCAACTTTTTGTTAATGAGACAGTAAGAAGCCATAACCACTATCTGATGTCAGCACTTCCCATAAAAGAAAGGACATTTTGCGTGTATTTTAAAGTTTTTTGAATAGCCTAAATTTAGTTTTATGCAATACGCTGTATTTCCCTGTGCTTCCTTATTTTAAGGCAGGCTGGTGTAAACCTTGTCCAATAACTTTGGTCTTCACGCTGACACTTAACAGCTGCGAAACTGTACTTTTAATTCAAAAGAAGATGGAATGTAGTCCCCTGTAGTTTCCCTGTTTTGGAGGTGAGGGCAAGCCCCAATTTTTGATCATTTGATTTAGCAGCTGGGAACGCTAACCTCTGATCACTGAGCACCCAGGTGGGCTGCAGCCGGCCCCCCGAGGGCCTTCGTGAAGCCAAATCTGGGTTCCCACCAGGGCAGTGTCGACCTGGTCTGGGTTCCCAGCTGCGTGTCAGGGCCGTTCAGGTGGAGCTGATGAGAACCTGGGCGAGGGCTTTCCACTTCCTTTTCATTTGGATCCCCAACCTACATTTCCAAAGTGGATTAAAAGCTTTATGCAAAAAGTTAAATATCTCCACTAATTATCTCACATAGCATGGTATCAAGCTCTAGTTGTCATGTAAGCTGTGCTCAGCTAAACAAAGCAAAAATAAAGAGAAAGACATGACCCTATTTGGATTCCTCAGTGACTTCCATAGCAATGCTCGTTGGCCTTCTGCGGTCATGTATTATAAAAATTTTAGGGCGGGCCACAGTGACTCAGCAGGTAGAATTCTCGCCTGCTGTGCTGGAGACCCGGGTTTGATTCCTGGTGCCTGCCCGTGCAAAAAAGAAAAAAAAAATTTTAGATCAGAATGGGTAAGTTTAAGGGTGTCATGTGCCTGCTATGATAGGTAAAAAATGTGAGCAAATTCCTCCCCTCAACCTCTTCTTTTGACTCCCAAGTCTCAGAAAAGAGGGGTCCTCACTGTTAAGGCATCCAGCAGATTAGAAGGATGGATGACCAAGAAGTTTGGTTACTTAGGGTGACCAGAGGGAGGGTCAGAAGTTACCCTCCCAAATCCTGGAAGAGTTTTAGGAACTCTTAGGCCTTCTTGGCAGTTCTGAGAAGTCAGGATTATAGGCTTTGGGGAATTTCCTAGAGCAGCTGGCACTCAGGAGGGCTAAACTTCATCCAAATGCCTGGGACACTAATTATTAGGCACCATTACTGCATATTATTACAATGCCTTGGCCTCCTCTCACCTAACTTCCCATACTGCA
>PVIY010013371.1:0-59356 GCA_004026745.1 Myrmecophaga tridactyla | reverse complement strand
TATTTCAAAATGATCAGTAAATTCAGTGTAGCTAGGACTATGGGCAAGGATGAGGTTGCCCAGGGAGTACACAAGGAGAGGAGAGCAGGAAGTCAAGGTTAGAGTGGGGATATGCCAGCACTATGCGGGTGGGGGGTGCGGTGCAGAGAAGGAAGAGTCAACAAAGCCCAGTGGAAGGGCTGTCAGGAGAACGTGAGGTTATGAAAGTCAAGATTAAAAAGTAAGTGGCTAGGGTAAAATTCAAGTTTTAATAAAGATCCTGAGACATAAATTCTCCAAGATCTGGGTCCTGCCCACCGGGAGAGGTGACCACCATACCCCTGACTCATGCTTCAGGCTCCAACTACTCCAAATTGCTTCTAATCTTCAGCAAATACCATGGGGCTCCACATCTCTGGGCCTCATTTTTGCCATTTGCTCACCAGGGATGTCCTTGAGCCCATGAAATCTTATTCATCCTTCAAGGTACACGTTGAGGACCATCTCCTCCAGAAATCTCCTCTGAACACCCAGATTCGGTCAGTGTCCCCCCTTGCGCTCCCATGACTCCCACGCATACCTCCCCGCCTCAGCACCTGGCACAAGTAGGTACTTGCAGCTTACTTCTCCTGAACAAATCCTAAGCTCAACAAAGGCAATGAACGTCTAGCCATTCACCCATTTATTCCACTAACTTTCAAGCATCTCCTCTGTGCTAAGCAATGTGCCCAGTATAAGGACTCAAGGTAAAGATCTATTTTTCATCTCCACATCTCTAACACCTGGCCTAGTGCCTGACACTAAGAATATGCTCAGTAAATGTTTGTGGAACTTAACTGAACCAGCCAGCAGATGGGTAAGTGAGAGCATGTCTGACACAGGGTGCTGGCCAAGAGAGGCGGTATGGAGTAGTAGAAGTGGCACAGGCTTCTAGGGTCAGACAACAAAAGCTGACTCCAACTCTACCCTTTCGTGGCTGGGTCCTATTGCTTTAGGGCTTTGCTTTCTCACCTCCGAAATCAGAATTATTAAAGCAATGCCAACTTTCTGTGTTACTGTGAGAATTAAATAAGATATATAAATAAGCATGCCTTATACATTATCCAGTCTTACAAAAACATGAAGCCGCGTTGGGATCATCAGAATTATAAGAAGACAGGGACCCAATAAGGGTAGCATAGAGGCTGCAGTGGACGGGGCAGCTGGGCCAGAAACAGGGAAACAGCAGGACCTAGTTTTAAAAGTCTTGCGGCTGAGATGAGAGCAGGAAGTGCAGCCACAATTGAAATGTGGCTCTCTCCTATCTTTCAGTACCAGGAAACTGGTTATCAATCTCTTCCCCTTCATAGGCAGTAACAAAAACTTTACCTTTTGCCATCAGGGGCTACAGCTGTGCGCAAAAAGCAACTCTAGCACTACACACCGCCCTCCTCTGAATATAAAATAAGCTCTTTCTAATCCTCCATTTTTAATGACTTTAGGCAATGGCTTTCTTTCCTCCCTTCCAGCCCCATTCTAGCCAGTCACCTAGAATCAGGCAAAAAGGACAATCCACAGCAAATGGATCCAGAGATGGGGTCCAGCCGCTGCAAAAGCAGCATAACATAATGGTGTCAAAAGGGGACTCTGCAGAGATTGGCTCTCCTGTGGAGATTGGCTCCTCCCTTCACACAGTGCTTTGGAAGATGGGAGTTCTCAGAGGTGTGCCGTGAGGTGCCTCGCTCTGGGGCATGTTCCAAGCTCACATTAATGCCTGCACTGGGGGGCGGAGGGAGGGACGAGGGCTGTGTGGGTGCATCCTGTGCTCAGAGACGCTAAGCACATCCTCCTTATTGCTTTTCTTGGGAGACAGACCCTGGTCAGAATCTACCTTAAGCCCCTCAGCTATTCTGAGACCCTTTTTCTTCCAGGGCATTTAAGATTTTTTTCTTACTTGGAAGGAATCAAAAGCCTTTTGGGAATTCCATGCAGAGGAACTGATGAAGGTCCTGATGAGGACATCGATGCTGCTCGGATAGTGAAAAACATCCTCATCCCCAGGCACGGAGAAAAGCAAGAGAGCAATTCTTATGTGGGTATTTGAACAAAGAGGAAACAGGAAAGCACAAGTGAAAATAAAAAAATGCTTTTATTTTTCTAGCTGAATTTGATCAAGTGTCCTAGCTTCCCTGAGTATCAATTATCCTCTGGGAAGCTGGGAAGATTAAACAACGTAATGTAGGGGAACTGTAAGGCAAAGCTGCCCGACACGGAGCAGGAGCTATCATTGGGCTATCATTGTTCCTTTTATCCAGTCTCCAAGAAAACCCTTGGGGGTAAGCTGAGCACATACGACTGTACCCATTTTACAGATTACAAATCTCAGGTGCTCAGTGGCCTGAGTGGTGGGCCCACAATAGACCAGTGAATGGCCCTAGTGAGACTTGAACACAGGGCCTCCAGGGCTCTATCCATTCTAGGCAGCATCTCTGTGATTCTGCTGCTGCTGCTGACTCACCACAATTGGAGATTTCTGACTTATTTTTAGTGTTCTGCTCGGCCATCCATGCACACTCTCACTCAATTCCCAAAAGTGCCTGTTATTTGTGAAATGGCTGTTGTGGCTAAGGAAGGACTGTCTTCAGCTCAGAGTTCCTTGGCCCATGGGGGAAAGATCTTAGCCACACTAGCAGGCTTCATTCAGCTGGACAAAGAATAGAGGGAGGTTTTCGGATTTCTGCTTATGCTAGGCAATGTGTGCAATTCAAAAAATAAAAGAAAAACAAAAGCAACAAAAGGACCCCATGACCAGGGCAGCCTCAGCCAGGATGACACAATTCATGGCTTGCTTTGGCCTGGCCACGGGGACATGTGGGCACACACCATACTCTCTTCTCCTCACTCACCTCAGTCCCATCGATGTTCCTACTCTAACACACAATTTCTCCCAAGAACCTCACTCTAAAGATTGGGCAGAGAGCGAACAGTTAATAAAAACTAGTTTACCAGATTAAAGCAATGTCTGTCCATGGGGCTATCATTCCCAAAACATTAACAATAGCCACACTGGCATCGTAATACCACATTGCATTTTTAGAGATTTAACTTTCCCGGAGCACTTATATTATCTCATGATAACAGTTATCTCACTCCCCCACTTTCCAGCACCTCCTCCAATCTTCCAAGAAAACTGAAGTTTCCCAAATCTGTGGGAACAAATAATCCCAAAATAACCCAAATTGCAGGATGGGGTATAGGTTTTTCCAAGAAAACTCTGAAGTTTTCCAAATCTGTGGGAACAAATTATCCCAAAATAACCCAAATTGCAGGATGGGGTATAGCTTTCCCTTCGTATTTCATTAGACTGTAAGCACGCCAAGGCCAGGACCTACACAGACCTTAAAGCCAGGTTTTGAATTCGTGGTCGAACAACTGATTGAATATCAAGTGGCCCTAACGCTGAAGAAGAACAACCACCCTTCCCCTTGGAAAAAGTCACTAACAAGACGGCACTGAGGACACATTTAGCTGATGCCAAGAACTCATCACCTCCTGTAGGTGGCAACTGTGCCCTCGACTCTCTGCTTAGAAACTGGAGACCTCCAGTGTATTTTTATCTCACTCTAACTCACTGTGCTTATGAGTCGTTCTACCCTGGAATTTATCACCCATGCTAGTCACCAGCAATACTGGAGACCCCCTGCCAACTGGAAACAAAACAGATGCTGTGTGCAGCCACGCTGCTGGGCAGATGACCTGTTTAAAACAGCAGCAAAAAGAAAAATATGAATGAAACAAAAAAATGAAGAGATGATGTCATAGTCCAGATATCAGCCTATAATATTTGCAGTGCCCATGAAGAGAGGTGAGGGAAGACAGCATTTTGTTCCACCAGAAAGCAGGTTTCAGGGGCTCTAGGGAGCTGGAGTTGAAGAGGAGGGGGAACAAGAAAAGCTATTTGCAGCTTTGAGTCTACTATTTAGGAAGGATGGGCACGTTCCTGCACCCTTGCTCCTGGCAGAGGTGACAGGATTCATCTGCTCTCAGGAGATCTGTTAGAAGATAAATGCAAAGATGACAGGAAGGCTGCGCTTTTTCTGCCTTGAGGTGTCGGATACTTCCCAAAAATCCTTGTGGCTCGGACTGGCCATTTCAGGACCCTTACTCGGGCCGGTTCCAGAGGGAGCTGTTCTCTTACCTGTCCGGGGGTGGGCAGCGCAGCATCGAAGGCGTGGCTGGAGTGGGCGGCAGCAGGGCATGGCCCGGGGAGCCCCTGAGTGACCGAGTCGGCCGCCTCCTGGTGCACGGGCGAGCGCGGCGCAGGGGCGGACCAGGGCGCCAAGGCGCGCCTAGAAGAGCTGCTGCAGCATGCTGCTCCCGTGCGGCTCTTCTCCCGGCTTTGCATCTCCTGCAAAGGGAAAGAGCGAGCGGCAGGGGAAGGGGGAGGGAGGCGGAGGGAGGGGAGGGGGCACACTGACAGATGATGCGCACCGCCACGCAGAGCTGGGGGAGGCACCGCAGACCGGAGCAGGATGGCACTTTCTCCCGACGACAGCCTGCTCACTGGCAGCTGCCTCCGAGGGGCCCGGTTGCTCTCAAAATTCAGAGAGAGGCTGAGTGCAGGGGGGTGATAGAGGACGAGGGTGGGGGGCGAGGAGAGACCACCTGGGTGCCAGCAGGAAAAAAGAGGTGAAGCTGGATCACTGGCATGGGGGAGCTTTGGCTCACAAAACTGACCCCAGTGGAAGCTTTTGCTTTATGAGATGGTGAAGGGGAAAGGACAAAGTCCCGTATTCCTGGCCTGGTTTCAAAGTTGTCTCTCTTTCTTTCTCCATAACCAACAAGCAAGGCCACTATTGCCTAGGAATTTGGAATGGCTACAAAATGTACACCAAGCACAGCTCCAATATCTTTAAGAGGGCATTGGAAAATTAGACACGAAAGAATATGATGCATGAAAGGTCCAGTATCACTTCTTACTCTATGCTCCAGGCAAGCCTGCTTACCCCCTCTGCCATCCGTCCTGCTTAAGGCCAAGGTTGTTGTGGTGGCAAGACTAGGAGCAGAAAGGGGCAATGGGACGGGGAAGGTATGAAGAGATCAGATCATGTGATGCTTCTGTCTGATAAGCTCCATCTGAGTGGCCAGGAGCAGAACCTTCTGGACAGCCTGAGCCAGTGCCTGGAGCAAACTTTGAGGATGAGAACTGACCCTTGGTGCCCAAATACAGCAAATTTGCTGCACACGGTGTTTGCTACCCCAGCCAGGAAAAGAGGGTGGCAGGGAAAAGAACGAACAGTGGAAGCCAGAGAAAAACACAGGACGCTGCAGCTGGGGAACACTTAACAAACGCTGCTAATGAAGAGAAAAGAGATCTTAAATAAGGGTCTTCTCTAGGGGGAAGCAAAGGGATGCAGAGGGGTCAAAGAACTAGATTGCAAGCAGATTGCTAGGGAGCTGTTGTTCCTCACTACATGATAGTTCTGTCCCTTCAGGCCTGTCTGCTGAGGTCCTGACGAGGCTGACCAGGAGGAAGGATGTAGGAGCCCTCAGAGATGGAAGCTACGGTTGGTACACTGCCACGGTCAACCGTGTGATCATGGTCTTGCTGCTGCATAAAAGGCCACACCAATTCAGCAGCATCTGTTCAATGCAGCACACAACTATTGGGGACCAACTAAGTGCTGTGGAGGATGCAAAGATAACTAAGACTGCTTTTTCGTGTCTTAGGTCATCCAGAAGAGGAGATAGATGTTGAAATAACCGAATCAAATGCCTGGATGAGCAGGCTAAGTACTCAAAGAGTACCAAAGAATGACTGGGAGAGCACAGAGGAGAGGAGACTGAGTCCAACTGAGAAACACAGAGAAGTCATCCTGGAAGTCCCATCATCTGACCAGCACAATGAAAGTTAGGTGTGAGGTTTGACAAGCATAGTTTAGGAGTGAGGAGAAGTTGAAGCTGAGAAAGAGCATCCAGAGGTGCCTAGCGTGTTTGGAGTAGAGAGAACGTTCTTTCTAGGGAGGCTGGAGTAGAGAGTGGAGGGAGCTAGGAAGCCAGTGTGGAGCAGTACATTGTAACCAGAGAGTTAAAAAAAAAAGTTAAATAAAGATGTGCTGCTGATCAGATCATTTTCATAATCAGACAGATGTTTTTGGAAGATACTAAGTGGAGAGAGATTGGAGGGAAGTGAAGCAAATCATAGGTTAGTGATAATGCCTAGAGGAAAGAGGGTGAGAGCCAAAGTAAGACAGTGGACTTAACAGGAAATGACAAAGTACAAAGATCTGGTAAGACAGAGAAGGCTGGACCTGATCTGATATTAGAGATGGGGGGATTCAGAATGGGAAATGATGGGGAGAAGTTGAGAACGAGTCTACTTTGTTATTTGAGAACTGGTTTTGAAGGCTAGAGGACCCAGGAGGAAGAGTAACTTTGGGCTGGTAAGAGAAAAGCTGTGGTGTGTTTGACTGGGGCAGTCACACTCTATTAATATCCTAGGGCAGAAGTTGAAAAGGGGATGATAACACAGTGGAAGATCTTAGCAAAGAGATAGGGGCTTGAGAACTCTCTAATTAAGGATGAGATCATGGGAGTAGATGGAATCACTTAAAGACAGCAAGAGGCTGAGGACAGACCCTTGAGAAGTGACTAAATTAATGGAGAAATAGAGAAAGAGGAGCCAACCCAGGATACTGAGAAATAATTATCAGAGAGAGAGAGTAAAAGAACCAGAGGAATCAAGCATTGCAGAAAACAGTAAAGACAAGCTTTTGAGAAGAGTCAAATACTGCTGAGAAGTCAATGTCAGTGAGAACTGAAATGAACCTGGCCAGCTTTGAAATTCAGTCATTGGTGTCTACTGAGAAAGTGGATAGAGTAATGGGCTTCAAACTTCAGCTGGCATCAGAATGCTCTAGAAGGCTTGTTAAAACATAGATTGCTGGGCCACCCCCCCCCCCCCAGAGACATGCTCCAGTAGGTCTAGGATGGGGCCTGAGAATTTGCATTTCTAACAAGTTCCCAGAGATGCTGATGTTGCAAGTCTCGGGACCACCCTTGACAAGTACTGGCTTTAGAGTGTTGTTTCCCAGATTTTCACATTAAAGCACATACAGAATATCATTTTCACATGGAATACTGGAGTAAATGGAGTCTGGGGTCCTGCCAGGCTCCCAACAGCTGAACGAAGAAATATCTCAGCACACTGTAGCATACTCTAGGCACACAGGTTGGGAAATTCTGGCTTAAGGGAATGAAAATAACAAAGGCAAAATAGCAAAATATGAGTGGATAGAAAGTCCATCAATGCAACAAAAATCCAGTTTGCTTTCAAGAAAAGGACTGTCTCTTTCATCTTTGTATCTCCAATGTCAAGAAAGTACTAGCGTGTATAAGGACTCTATATTTGTTAGAATAAACTGAGTTGAGAAGTTTGGCTGAGATGGAAATGATGCTTAGTTTCGGACAACATTAAGGTGAAGTTGTTTGTTTTGGAGAGTGAGGTGAGGGAAGTTGTTTCCTGCACAAAATACAGAGACAAATGAAGAAAGAAGAAAAAAATCCAGGACTGGCAAGGCAGAAACATTCCTTTACTTATCTCTCACTGAGGAATTTCACCTCTTCCTTAGTGAAGAGTGATTTCACTGCAATGAAATTTGTGGTACATTTACACAGCCTTATGATAAGTATTTCTCAGACTGTATATATACTGTTATCTGCTAGATGCAGGGTTTTTTGGAACCTTCCTCTAATGTAAGAATCCCTTTATTAATTCACTTGTCAGTACTCTTTTTTTGGGAGAGGGTGGGAAGAACTTAGTATCTGAGAGGGAGAGATTAAATGTATGAGAAACTGACACCATCTAATACCTTCTCTTGTTTTTTTTTTCTTTGAATTGAAATGAATGTCTCCCATTAAATTGTAAGCTGTCTGAGAGCAGAGACTGTGACTAACTCAATTTTTTATTGCCAGCACCTGTCACATAGTAGATGATCAAAAATCTTCATTTTCAGAAGGAGAAAATAAGAGTGAGAAAGGAAAACAGGAGAGAGGGAGGGAGAGGAACAAAGGAGGCAAGGATAAAAGGAGATGGAAGAGGAGGGGAGCAAGAGCGCAGGTAGAGTAATGACTGCCAAAGGCCTTAATCCCAGAACCTGTGAATATTTTACCATATACGGCAAAGGGACTTTGCAAATGAGATTAAGGTGAAGGATTTTGAGATGGGGAAATGATCCTGCATTACCTAGTTGGGTCCAAGCTAATTATATGACTTGACTGTGGAAGAGGAAATCGGAAGCGGGTCAGAGAGATGAGATGGAAGAAGAGGCAGGGAAGATTTGAGTGTGAGAGGGACTCAGTCAGCTATTGCTGGCTTTGAAGATGTTGGAAGGAGGTCACAGGACAGTGGATGTGGATGACCTCGAGAAACTGGGAATGGGCCTTGGCTGGCAAGCAGTAAGGTTATGAGGGTCTCAGTCCTACCAGTGCAAGGAACTGAATCTTGCCAACAACCAAATGAGCAAGGAAACAGATACTTACCTAGAGCATCCAGAAAGAAACACGGCCCTGTTGACACTTTGATTTTAAGACCCAGGTAAGACTTCTGACCTAAATTGGTGTGGTTTAACTCATTGATGTTTGTGGGAATTTGTTATGGCAGCAGTAGAAAATGAATACAAAGGAGTTGGTCTCGGAAGTCGTAAGGATGTTCCTTGCATTGTAACAGGAATGAAGCAGGAAAAGATAGTGAATATTAATAAAACAATGCAGAGATACAGAAGAGTGTTGAAGTACCCAAATCAGAAATTAGATAGCCGCTGTCTTTCAGTGAAATAAAATAGGAGGTATAAACATCTCCCTAAGAGTATGTAATACACACACACATGCACACACGCACACACACACTAGTGAATGTCTGAGTTCAGTCTTAAATAATTTTTTAGGCTCCCTACTCTTCCAGAAAACATGGATTTATCTCTAGCCATTGTCGAGGAGAGCTACTTTTGCTCTCCCATACAATATATTCTGTCATAAGGAACACAACTAATGCTAAAGTTTTAAGAGGAGAAGTGTGGGTGGGGTGGGGTGGGGTGGTATACCTTCTCAAAGCAGGAGAGAAGAGACTGTGGCAGCAGACAGAATCTGCAAACCTGAAGAAAGAAAGTTGAAAAAACAGCAGAAATAAAATAAAAATAATCCAATCTTTGGGTAGAGGAAAGTTAGAAGATTCCAACTCAAAAGAAAATAGAATGGATGGATGGGTGGGAGAAAAGATGAATAGATGGATAGATAAATAGATGAATGGATGGAGAGAGAGAGGTAGCTAATATTCAAAGGAAGAAAACCACTGACCCTCATTAAACGGATCACTTTAGATGTAGATCCATGAGAGTTCAACCCTACCCATTCTTGGGCACAGGTCTGCATGCATGCATCTGCACACACTCTCACAGAGTTTAAATTTTGCAAGTATTTGAAGGTTATAAACTCCATCCACTTCTCCCTATTTCCATCTCGATAGACACAGATGGGAGTGATGCAGAGCAAGTACTCTAGAGTTACACATGTGTTCTAAGCTCAAATCCCCATTCTGCCACTTACTAGCTTAACCTCTCTATGCCATAGTTTCTTTACCTATAAAATAGGGATACTCACAGTACCTGTCTCATAGGGTTGTTATGAGTTTATATATGTAAAGTGCCTAGTTTTTATATGTAAAGTGTCTCCTGCTCTGTCTTGACTCCTCAAAACATCCTCTATTCATCTTAGTTTAGTACACTGTTTTCAATTACCTTAGTTTAGTACACTGTTTCTGATCTGTGCCATCTCCACAAGAATATAAGTTCCATGAAGGCCAGGACTATATCTGTCTTGTTTTACTTTGCTTCCCTCACATTGTCCCAGGCGCTCAAAAATGAATGACTAAATGGAGTGGTAACTCTCATCCTAGATAATTAAATCCATTGAGTACAGACATAGAAGTGTTTTTAAAATGTTATCAGTACCTAGCTCTGGCCCTTTGGGTAGGTAATTTAATGACTTTGGCTCTCCGTTTCCTTTTCTTTTGAATGACAGGCTAGGTTATCTATGAATTTATTTCCAACTGTATAATTATTCAATTCTGTACTACATTTCTCCTCCTCGCCTCATTTGAAATAAATTGTTAAATCAGTTTGGATAAAAGATGCTTAGTAATTTGATAAGATCATTATTAGGTATTATCTGTCACTAAGTGTGGTAGATTGTTAAAGGAAAGGCCCTCAATTTGTTCACAGCTTTATGTATCCAGCACTTGAGCAATGTCTTCCACACTGACTCTAGTTTGGCCAAGTGACTTGCTATGGCCAAGAAAATGGCAAATGGGGCACAAGCAGAGCCTTAAAAAGCACTTGTGAATTGCAGTTTGCTCTCTCCTGCTGCCCTTGGAATGCTGCAGCCTCCAGGTGAAGAAACCCTGATCAGCTTACTGGACAAATAGAAGCATGTGATTCCATCACCACTTGCACCAGCCAGCAGCCAGTAAACTTCCAGATATATGAATGAAACCATACGAGCCAATTCCACAGCTCATTGGAGACACAAGAGTGAGCCCAGCCAAATTGGGCAAGCCAGCTCAGACCAGAAAAACTACCCAGCTAACCCACAGAATTATGACATAATAATTGGTTGTGTGCTTAAGCCATTAAATATCAGGCTTTAAATATCTACACAGCAGAAACCCATGGATACATTAGGGAATAGCACAAATTTCAAAGCTCACCCTGGCTACTTCCCGCTGCATAGCCTGCACACCAGCCATGTTTAACTTACCCACCCCAACTTAATTTCTAGTTTATACTAGAATAAACACAGGGGGGCCCACCCCAATCAAGATGGTGAAGTGGGAAACTTCTGGGCTCCATCTCCCCACAGAATCTTTGAACAACCTTCAAGAACTGGCAAAAACATCTTTCTCAAAGTTCTAGGAAAGGGTTAAAGGACGGCTATACTAGGGCAATCTTAAATCAAGAAAAACGCAAATTAGAAATGACAGGATTTCTTGGTACCCTGCTTAGCCCCTCCCCACCCCCTCATTGGATTAGTGCAGAGCCAGCCCATTCTCCCTGTGCAGGTCCCTGTCCTGGTTTTGGAGGGAGCAGAGTAACCCTTGTGCACTTCCTGGGAGCATATATGTCTAGCCCAGTCTGTGTGGTGCAGCCAGAGGGACTGAACCAGGACTTTTGTCACAAGCTTACCATCCCAGAACTTTCCGGGTGTGTAAAAGGCAGCTCAAGGAGCTCTCTTACAGGCTGCTGTGAGAGAGCAGTTAAGTCATGCTTTCTAGGGCAATAGATTGCTGCTGTAAGACAGTGCAATGCCCAGGCTTATGAGGAAACTGTTTCTTAAGGAAGAGGGGACATTCTTATTTGTATAGACAAGGGAATTCATAGGGCTATATGAGCATGCCCAGGGCAAGACATATGTGCAAGAAGGATCAGGTGGCCCTATACTTTGGTTTCAAGCTATTCTCCTTCCCATAATTGTTTGGGGTGCATGGTCTGGGATCAAACCCGGGTCTCCCACATGGAAGGCAAGCAGTCTATCACTGAACCACACATGTACCCCTGGGCTCAAGCTATTCTCAAAGTAAATTGTATAGATAAGCTTTGAAGAAGAGCATTTGCACAGGCCAATCTGAAAAGATTGAATAATGTGTTCTTTTTTTCCCCTTCTTTTTTTTTTCTGGTTAGATCCTGGCATTCAAGGAAAGCTCTGTAGTAACACTAACTGGATACAACCTTAAGAGCAGATGTCAGGAGTTCAAATTACAGTGATAACACATTAAAATGTCAAAATACCCAAGTTTCAAAAAAATTCAAAACATACAAAAACAAAATAAAACAAAAAAACAGGAAGCAACAGTCTAGGAAAGGAAATGATCAAAGCATTAGAGACCATGAATGAGGTAACACTTGGGACACACCAGACAAAGACTTTTAAAAAATAATCCTAAACTCAATCAAAGAGATAAAGGGAGACATGGATAGAAAGACAATGGAAATCAGGAAACAATAGATGAACACAAAGAGAATATAATAGAGAGATGGAAATTATGAAAAGAAACCAAACAGAGTTGAAGACCACTTCAAGTGAAGTTGGTATCAAAGCAAACAAGATCGTCATGGATTTGGGATATTAAATTTGAGTCCCATGGTAGCTACAGAGAAAATATCAGATAAAATGCAAGTTTATGGAGACAGAAAGGAGACTATATGTTGCCAGGGATAGGGGCCAGTGGAAATGGGTAGTACGCATAATGGGTGTAGAGTTTCTGTTTGGGAAGATGGGAAAGTTTTAATAAAGGAAATTGATGAGGATACCACAGCATTTTGAGTGTGGTTAATCCCACTGAATGGTACATTTGAGAGTAGTTGAGATGGGAACATTTATGTTATATATATGTTCCCACAATTTAAAAATGTAAGAAAGAACAACTAAAGAGACAACAACTGATTGTAGATATGTTACCACAATAATAGTTTTAAAAACCCACAGAACTGTACAACACAAAGAATGAACCCTAATGTAAACTATGGACTATAATTATTAATATAATTACAATAACATTGTTTCATCAATTGTAACAGTTACCACACTAATACAAAATATTAATAATAGGGAAAACTGCAAGGAGATATAGATGGTACTTGTACTTTCTGCACAATTTTTCTGTAAACTTACAATTGTACTAATAAACAGACATAAATAAATAACTACCCTCTCAAATAAATAAATAAATAAATGTGCTAAAATCTGAAAGAGAGAGAGAGAATGACAAATTTAATATGTGATCCTGGATGAGAAAAGACTTGAAAGGACATTATTGGGACATACGAAAGCATTGGAATATAGATTATAATTTTTATATCAATGTTAAATTTCGTGAACCTGAAAACTGCACTTAAGATGGTTACTTAAGTCAATATCCTGTTTTTAGGAAATGTATATGGCAACATTGATAATGTATATGTTATACATAACGTTGTAATGTATACAATTTACAACTTACACCCAAGTGTTCAGAAAGTGGATAGATGGAAGGTGGGAACACGGGAAGGAGAGAGAGAGGAAGGCAGGCAGGCAGGCAGGCATGGCTAATGTGGCAAAATGTGATTAATATTGTTGGACCTGAGGTATCTAGGCATGTTCCAGTTCTCTGTGTGGGGTTTTTTGGTAACCTGCTCTAAGTTTGCAAGTACTTCAGAATAAAACTTTAAAACATAATAACAATAAAAAAGAGCAAACATAGGAACCTACACAAATCCAGGCCCACTAAGGTAGTTTGTTTCTTCTGAAAGCGCTGTCAGACTTTCTTTGCCTTAGAGTGGTTAAATTTTTCTTGAATGTAATATGTATATTAATTTCCTCACCTATTATGACAGTTATCTTGCCTGAATGTCTCATTTGCCTAAAGGAATTATCCTTCCTTGTATTTCCTCCCATTGCCTAGTGCAGCCTTTCGGTGATTTCCAGACTTGTAAACCTGTTAAATTTTTTAAATTCCTAGGCAGCACAATATCATTGTCAACCTTTGACTTTTCAAATAAGAACATTAAAAAATGCTTACCTACTATCATCATCATTTTATAAAATAAAGATACTTCTAATGCCAATAAAAGTATGAAGGACCTAATCTCAGAATGAAAGATAGCTCTCCCCATGAAAGTCAATTTGCAATCTTGCTCATATATAGGTACATAGAAATTGAGCTGAAGATACACAATACACACACGAATATACACATACACATATTGCCTTGTGCTATTTTTTTCTCTCATTTTGCTGTGGTCAGTGATGACTTTACGCTGGACTGGCCCCTGTGGATATATTGGGTTCGAGAACCACTGGTCTACATTATTGCATACATAAAATGGTTTCCCGGTAGAATATCAAAGGACTCCACAGTTAGATAAAATGTCTTACATAAGGAATATCTTAGCATTCATAGCTTCTGTAGAAGATGGTAGGCTTTTTTTTTCAGCTAGAATTCTGGTAACCTCTGAAACAGTTTTCCCCTCTCATTCCATGAGGAAAGGTTGCAGCATCACAAAAATGGACACATTGTAATAAATAGATACAACTCACATTTTGCAGGGCATTTTGAAAGAAAACAAACCTTCCTTCTGTCCAGGCTACTAAGAGCTGTGCAGCTATCCCAGCTAAGGAGCTCTGTCGAGGGGCACTCTGCAGGCAAAGTCTGAATTTTAAGTAACTGCAAAAGCACCTACAATCATTCTTCCTTACTTAAAGCTATTTAAGAAAGCATTCCTTCTTTTTTGGTGTATTAAAGAAGCTAGAGGATTTACCTGAAACTGTTGAACTATAGTCCAATTAGACTTGATTCTTTTTTTTTTAAATTATTTTAAATCGAACCCAGGTCTCCAGCACGGCAGGCGAGAATTCTGCCACTGAGCAGTCACCCAGACTTGATTCTTGAAGATGCTTTTTAGGTGTGATCGTGTGACTATGAAAACCTTGTGACTGACTCTTTATCTGGTGTGTGAAAAGATGAGTAAGGAAAGAAAAAAGCAAAAAAAATGAACAAATAATGTGGGGAGAGAGGGTCTGTGGCATACTTTGGGCATTCCTTTCTACTTTTAGTTTTTTTGAGTAATGAAAATTTTCAAAAATCGAATGTGATGATGAACACACAACTATATGTTGATACTGTGATCCACTGATTGTGCAATTTGGATGATTATATAGTATGTGAATATATAATATATCTCAATAAAATTACATTAAAAAAAGAAAGCATTCCTTCCAACCCAGACTGATATTGCCCTAGGACACCAGAAGTGGTTGACAGACAATGCAGAAGCAAATGAAGGAAGAGGAGAGTCCGCACCCAGTAGGGTCATTCACACGGTCCTTAGATGGGAGAGACTGGAAGTAGATATCAGAACATACTACAATTTTTGTACATATGCACATGCTTAGGACAAATGTTTAGTAAACATTGTATATACATTCTGCTTCCCTGTAAATGTGGAATTTTCAAAACTTTCACAGACTCCCATTCCTACATCTGCTTACTTATGAGAATCTGCACCCATATATAGTGCTTAAAATAAAATGTGTTGAAAGGATGAATTTTCTGCTGGAGGGAGGATTTATTTATTAATTTAATCAACATGTATTTGTTTAGCACCTCCTTTGAGCCAGGAACTGAGCTAAGGATGCCATGACTAGGGATATTTCCATGAACAAAATAATTTTGGTTTCTTTCCTAGTTCTCATTCAGCCTTCTACACTTCTGTCCCTTTGTCAGAACCCAAGAAATTTAAGAATCCACCAACATCTCACAAAGGTAATTCATGACACCTCAAAGCCATTCTCAGCCATGGTCCGAAAAGCCTATCTTTTGTTCCTAAACATCTGTTGCTCCAAACCTGGTCTCTATCTGACTCTAAACCCTTAAGTTTGGTGTTCTAATTTCAATCCTGCCTTTGATCATTGTATCAGTCAGCCATTGCTTTGTTACCACTCAAAATGCTAGTGGCTTAAAATAACCCCCATTTGTTACTGATCATTTGTCTCTGAGTCATCTGGGTGATTTCTACTTTTCTGGGCCAGGCTTGGCTGATCTTGGCTGGGCTGGTTCATGTATCTATAGGTAGTTGGTGGGTCAGTGGGATGGATGGTATGGGATGGCCTCACTGACATGCCTGGTACTTGGCTGGCTCTAGGTGGGGTCATGGGGATAGTCTCTCATCATCTATCTGGCCAGCCCTACTTTTTTCTTTAATGGCAGAGATCGTGGTCTCCAGAGAAGGAGGAGAAGCACAAATACCTCTTGAGGACTAGGCTTGGAGCTGGTAGATGATTTCTGCCATATTCTATTGACCAAACCAAGTTACAAGGCCAGCCAAGGTTCAACGGCAGGGAAACAGACTCTACACCTTGATGAGAGAAGCCACAAAGTCACATTATAAAGGCATGGATAAGAGGAGAGGTAGAGAATTGGAACCATTTTTAGGATCAATCTACCTGAATCTTGGTACTTAAATTTATTTCTAGAACTTGGATCTCTCAGCTTTCCCTGATGATCTTAGACTTGATCCACTTGACATTTCCAACCCTGCTGCCTCAGATGGAATCTCTACCCATCAGGGGGCAGCCCCTGAAGCCAGCCCCCTCCTAAGAAGAAGGAAACTCAGACCCTTTCTTTACTGAGTCAGTTCCCTTTTTCTTAAATAATCCTTTTCTTGTCTTTAAAAAAGGAACCCCTTCAGCTATTGTTAAAAATAGATATCTGAACCAGGCTGAACTCCAGCTGACAACTGTAATCAAAATTCTGATACCCAGAGAGGGCAGACCACATAAGAAGAACCGTTGCAAAATGCTACTTTAACAAGGCTTATTCCTTGTTGGAAGACAGAAGTGAAATAATAAAATACTATATTTTCTCAATTCTGAAAGACTTATTTTTCTCATATTTTAGCTTTCTAGAATTAAGATGCCTTAATCAGAGTGTGCTATGGTGGGTGCACCCTCCCACCAATTCCCCTCCAAAAAAATAAGCTGCATTAAAAACATAATGCATCTTACAAAAGATAGATTCTTATAACTAAGAAAATGCTGTAGTGGGAAATCTCCGTTGCCAAATGCTAGTCAAGTGCTCCTTAGAATGATTCAAACTGAAGTAGGAGAAAAGTAAGGGCATAAGAACTGGCAAGGTTTTCAAAAGCTGCTGTGTATCAGTTTGTCCAGTTCAGGGTTTTAGAGGTGATTCTGGTACAGTGGGAAGGATTACACAAATATCTAGAATCCAGATGTCCCTAGAAGCCATTGGTTGTGATCGCTTTCCTCACTTGACATTTACTAGAATGACTGATGATCCCTGGAAGTGAATGCATCTGAGTTCCCCTGTCTGTCCCTTCCCCTACTGCCCTCGGCAAAGGGCTACGCATCAACAACAAGAAAAAAAATAAAAGGGGAGAAAGAGACCAAATCAGGAGGAAGAAGCTAAAGCCATGCAAACTCCATAAACTGGTTGACAGCCTCTGAATAAGGAGCTGGTCTCATCTGGTCCTTGTGTGGCTTGGTTCTTTGTTTAGACTGTCT
The DNA here is from genome assembly GCA_004026745.1 of Myrmecophaga tridactyla. NCBI lineage: Eukaryota > Metazoa > Chordata > Mammalia > Pilosa > Myrmecophagidae > Myrmecophaga > Myrmecophaga tridactyla. The sequence continues at coordinate 42,289 of PVIY010013371.1, read as the reverse complement.
TGTTGATCGTAAGCGTTAAGAGGGCAGGCACTCTGCTTTGGTTTGAATCTCCTCTCCATCACTTCTGCACCTTACTTCTCTACCTACTGGGCCTCGGTATCCTTACTTGTAGAACAGCGATCATAAGTGAACTGATTCCCACCCACTTCCAATTATGTCTGCCACATGAAAATATTCAATAAAGTCAGTTCTTTATTATTATTACCTTCCACATGAAATTTCTGAAAAATAATTCCATAAATTCCTAGAAGCAGCCTAAAGCCCTTCCCTGATATATAATGACTTTCCCCTAATATTAGAGCCACATGCCCCTTTCCCCAAGGCTTCTGCTATTAGATGGCTGAAAAAAAACAATCATCAGCATTATTTAGGTGAGGGTGAGGCTTTGTTATTGAACAAACTCCGTCAGTGTTCAAAATTTCACCAGTCCTGAGTAAGAAAAGGGCAGAGTCATCTCAGCTGGCGTCTGACATTTATCATTATTTTGTTTAACCTTGAAATAATCCTTACTTCATAAGCACAGACCTCAGTGCATATATCAGAACAAGGGGAAATTAGAACGCGTGTGTAAGTGTGGCACGAGTCTGCGTAATGAACGTGTAGTTTCATATATTCAGAATGTCTATGGAAGCTCTTGTAGGCTTATTGTATGTCTGCAAAAGAGAGCCTAGAGAGACACAAACTATTTATTTGGGTGAAATTAGACTATCTCTTGTGAATTTGAAAAGGTTAATGCAGAAGATAGCTTATTGCGTAGAGGGAGTTATGATTTGCACATTTCGAATCATCTTTTCATATTAAAAGCCACCTCTCCTCTCCTGCTGTATTTTCATCACCCTCGGCACAGGCCCTTCCCCAAGCTAGCAGGTTTTTCTCATGGGGATGGAGGCAGGTCCTTATCAACTTTGCTTATTCCATCTAGGATTAAAGGCATTGAATGGAGACCCATAGCTGAATGGGCATCTCACCGCAAGGCTCAGCATTTAGAAATCAAAGGAGCTTTCATGGTGTGTGGTGGAAGGGGGTGGAGCAGGGAAAGGAGAAGGTAGTGACTTTTGCAGGCAGGCAGCTCCTCACATCCTCCTGGGAGCACAGATTAGTTTAGGGGCCAGGCTTATGGTGGCAATGGGGCCAAGGGAAGCTGCCTTGAAAACTCTCCTACCGCAGCCCCCGGGGAAAGGTGCTTTACCACAGGGAAAGAGGAAAATATTTTACAGAACAGGCCAGACACGTACTACATGGCGATGTCCTCAGGAACTCCCATGCAGCTCCCTTTGGAGGCCGTCCTCCCTGGGCTGTGGCTCCCTAGAGTTGGGTTCCTTGCTGCAGGGATGTCAGGAATCCAAGGGGATTCACAGAACCCTGGGGATCGGGATGGAGTTTTCAAATCCCAGGCAAGGGATGCAGGGAAAGCCCCTTGAGTGGCCCACAACGTGCCGCAGGCCTGGGGCCTTCCTGGCAGGACCGGATATCTCTATTTCCTGAGCCAAAATGTCTGAGATCTGGAGAAAGGGATCCCTGGAGGCCTGAGAAACGCTGTGCTCTGGCACGGTTCAGCTGCTTGATTAATGACATCTGAGAGGACTTGAGACACATTTAATAGGAGAGCAAACTCTTACAGAGGGCCTGCCCTGGATAAGCTCGGGGACCTCCACAGCCCACAGAGGAGCCTGCAGAGGGCAAAAGCCTGGGAAGAGGCTGCTTGGGCCTCAGCTGAGTCCTAAGTGCATAACAATGTGCCCTGAGAATCGGGGGAGAGAAAGGCTCCATCTGCTCCTGCCCAGTTCTCTGCTCCATTGAGGGGGGCATCCATCAGCTGTTAGGTAGGGTCCTGCTCGGCTATTGGCTGGCACGTTTTCAAAGATGTTCTTAAAGGCTTTTATGAATCTGCTGTTGCTGGGCAGCGGCTAAAACCATTTGCCCTGGGAAATGGAAGGAAGCAGGTGTAACCACTCACCCCAACCTGACACCCACCCCCACAAAATGCATGCACTCTACAATTGAGTGGGTTAATTTGTCCCTGTACATTTTACTGAACACAGCAGTCTCTTACCCCTCAGCGCTCTTCCCTGCACTCCTAAAATGCAACCATGAGCTACCCTTTTCTGAGCTCCTTTTTCAGTGGAAAGGAACTGCCAGTCCAAGGTGGTACTCCAGACTAGAGCCCAGGTTCAGCTACAAGCTGGCTCTGGCTGCTGGAGACACAGGCTGATTCTTCCACCTTCCCATTTCTATAGGCTTCAGGAGCTAGTGGAGTTGCTGGAAGTTGTAGGTGTCTCAGGAAGACCAAACGATTTTTGTTAGATTTATCTTATGGAGTACAAAAAACATGAAATAATAGTTTACTTTAAAATCAATGCAAAGAAGTAAAACACTAGTAAATGTTTCATCACATCCCTTTTGCTTATGCATTATAAATAGGCAGCTTCTGGAGTATTGGATTAAAACATCAAGACTTGCCTTTAAAAAATGATGCAATCTCTAAATTTGCTTAAGTGATGAAATTTTATATTTGAAGGCACTTTAGCGTCCTTTTACAGTCGACATTTAATTTGACCATCATAACAATCCAGTGAGCTATTTAACTTTGAGGAAATTAAGACAACAGAAAAGAACTGATTTATCTGAGTTAATAACAAGTAAAATAGCAGAACTGGAATCCAAAATCAAGTTTTCTCAATCCCAATCTAATATTCTTCTCAGGCTTCCCAATTTAAATGATTAAATTGCACATATTGGTAATTGTTATAAGAAATTTGTCATATAAACTTGCCCGAGGTGTTTGGTATGCTTTCTTGCGAACTTCTTAAGTATGTCAAATTGACGTTTAGACTCTCTTTTTTCCCTTCCCGTAGCTCCGTGCCAAAAAAGGCAAATAAGTTAAATTGGTAGAATAGAGGCTGCAATTGTGAGGATTTGAGCTGATGTGCTCAAGGTCACGATTGGGTATTTTTGAGCAGAACTGTGATATTGTAACAGCAGCGTTGTAGGAAATTCAATCTGGCAGCAAAGTGTCTCAGACTCAGAGAAAAGAGACAGGTTAGAAATATTACCTCCCTTTAACCAAATCCATTTCCAATTTTCTTTTAGGACAAAAAAAGTGTACCCCTTAAAGTGAACAAAAAGGAGGTCCCTACAGGGCTTACATCAGAGGTATCTGCTGCTGGGAGGATCTAAGATTCCAGGTTTGACCTCAAAGCTACTTTTAGATGTGTCCTCTCCAGCAGCCTGGAAAATTGAATGATACTTACAAAAGATCTTGGCTTCCTGCTGGAGACGGGGAGAGGTCTGGATAAAACTGGGAAGTGGGACTCCCTACCAAAATGGGCAGAGGCAAAGGGGTCTACTTAGGGGACCAGTAAATCCTTATTCTGAAATCTTTGAGCTGCCATCTGCCCTCAGAGCTTGTCACTGCTGGGTTCTCTACTTCGAAATTAATTGTCTTATATTTCACACACTGTTGACAAAGGGATCAACCAGCTAAGCTGACAAACCAACGGGAGAGGGTAAAACCCTAAGCAAAATATTTACAGTTTATCTGTAAATCCTGAAGAAGTTCAACTCTTTAATTTTGCTGTTGAATTGACTATGATGATGGGAATTTCAGAAAAGGTCGGAGGCGTGGGTCAGATCGGTATCAGAGAGATTCTGGAGATGAAAACATTTTCCCTTAGATTTACACCCAATAGGGGCCCACTACCTCCTTATATTCACAAGCTACTTAACTAAGAGAATATGACTCAGTCGGTATGTTTCCTCCTCTAAACGGGAGTTCAATGGGTCATTGCAGTATGTAGGCAAATGACGAGAGGTCAGGAGCATTTTGAGTGATTCCAGCAAGCTCGTTCATGCACTCACCCATTCATTCATCCAGAGATCTGCCTATTGAGTGCCTACTGAGTGCCTGTTGTGTCGCGCATTCCACGGTGCTGGACAGATAGACGGCTTCTGAACAGTCCTCACAGATTATACAATTTCAAAGTCAGTGCCCTGATCTGAATTTTGCAAAGACCATTTTTCTCCAGGCTTTGACTTCTACAAACTCCCTACTCATACTCCTTTGAGTGGGAAGACCACATTCTCTGGCAACCCAAACTTCTGAGAGAGAGAGAGAGACTTGTGTTGTAGTAAAAGCTGTAAACCAGAACTGTACCCTAGGGCTGGGATAGTTGTGTCATCTCAAGAGGAAGTTACACTAATCTGAATAAGTCACTGTTCTGGGCCCACAGATCCTACTGATTCCTTCCCCTGACCCCTGAACTAACCTGATGAGATAACAAATAGGCTTGGAGCTTGAATAGGGGTGGACTAAAGGTACATTTCCACAGGCTTCAACTCAAAGATTATCACTTTTGTTTTTGTGTCTTTAACTCATCACAACTCCAGGATTTTTTTAACTTTATTTTCTCCTATTTCATGCTCACAGCATCATCCTTCCCCAATTCTTCTGTCCTAAACTAGAAATACAGAACCAATATGAAGTATAACCTATCTGTAAAATTTGGGGCAGCACAGACTCATGGATAATAACCACAGACAATTCTGAGAATCATTTAAATTTGCCTTTGGCTTACATTTGTTTATAGATGAGCATTTCCAAGTAAATTTATCTTCCCATGTTTTATATTCTCCCAACACGCATTGATTGGGAAGGAAGCGAGGTAGGTTCACATGGGGTGGATTTAGTATTGAGAAAAGCTGGTTTCAGATGAAAACTGGTAGGAGTCAAATCACAAATTTTATCATTCATTTAACAAATATTTATTGAATATCAAGAAATGGTACAACCCTGTGCAGGACATATAAAGTGGGAATGACAGGATATAGTCTGGGCCCTAAAGAGGTGGGAGGAAGCAATATATAGAGACTTAGGAAGACAATATGTAAAGACCACATTTATCATTCAAAAGTTCACACTACAACTTTAAATATAAGCCTAAATAGCACTGCATTAAACATGGATAGACACAGGGCAAAGTGAAACACAGGCACCTTTTAATTCCATGTGACTCAGAGAAATAGTGATCCTTCCAATAACCATAACTGCAATTTCTGTATTTCTTTGCTTGTATAATTAGCAGAGGAATCACTTTCCAGGATACATGAGAGTTCATGATAATGAGTTGGCGTGGTCTCACCTTGAGATTGCATGTCTAAATTTATTGAGGTTAAACCATTCCCAGGCAAGCCCCATCACAGGTCTGCCTTTTGGTTCAAATCCTTATGCCTGGAATCTGTAACGCAGGAGCCTCCCAAATACAGTCCTCCCCAGAAAAGAAATGTACCAACTTGGGAAAAGCAGATAAGGCGGTAGGAGACCACCTTGGGCCCACACCCAAACAGGGACAAACATACTAAACCTTCACCCAGACTCTTCCCCCAAAGCAGTTTCTTTTCCATTCCCTCTTTGTCAATTCCACTATGGAAAGAGGAGGTGACATTATGTGTGTGTCCCTTGCTGGGTGTGAATCCCAGATGCATCCTCACTTCTACCACTCCTGGCCAAGAGGACTACCTCAGAGACACAAGGTGTCCTGATATCTTGCTGGGAGTGAGGGTGGCCCATGCTATGGGTGAGTGAAGAGCTCACAAGAGATGCTGCCAGCCAGGCTTACCAAGGATGAACGTTGTAATTATCAGCCCCATCAGCAGAGGCACTCACACTCACACCACATAAACACACCCATTTGTGCATTGCGCCGAGTCAGGTACAAACATGAGTTCCAGTCATGGGGCGTGACCTATGAAATCTATTTCAGAAGTTTAGGGCAGCATTTTCATACATAATAAGGGTTAAGTAATGTTGTATGAAAGAACACATCTATGTACATATATATGTGTGGTGTTGGTGAAGATATATTTCTTACTCTGTATCATTAGAAAAGAAAGATAAACTCTAGGATATACAGCATTGATATACCTGAGCATGAAGTGGAAATCCTGAGAAATGATCCTATAGCACTCATTGAATCCATACTAATGTAAGAGTAAATATTTGTATCATGTACAAGCAAATGACAAAATAAATAAAAAGACAGGGAATGTGTAGGGTGAAGTTCCTTTCTAAACAAGGCTGAGTAGAGGGCAGTTGTCAGTTCAGCTCTGATCCTTGCGTGGTTCACATTCCTAGAAATGCCTCTCATACCCCTGACTCTGCGAAGGTACCCAGTAGCTTCTCCTATAAAGGAAGAGAGTTTTAGAGCAGTGGGGTGGGTTGCAGAGGACATCGGAACAAGCAAGGCCTCTCTTCAATGCCAGATTCAGTGCCCCAATATCCTCGAGGAGCTTTCTGGAGATACATCTTATAAATCAGGACAATAGTTTGGCTCCCCTATTCAACCGGTGCTGCTTATCATGCCACCTGCCTGGGCTGAGATACAGGGGAGAGATTGGAAGACCAGGAGAGAGCACATCCTTAACCACCACCGTAAGCAGGCCTGATGCTCCCAGAGTGCCTTCCCCACCCACACTGACTCTAGAAATGAGTCTATGTCAAGGTAACACTTGAGATGATCAGTCATTTACACTCAGTATGAACTCATTTCAGATTCTTTTCTAAAACCAGGTATTTAAAGGAGCAAGGAAAGGCCTTGAAGACCCCATGTGCCTTAGAAGAAGGCTATTGTGAAAGTGTGGAGGAAGGACACTAGAGAGACAAACAACCTTTTTTTACTTTGCTTTGCCCAGAGCTCTTCCAGCTGAGGAATGTGGCCTCCTGCCCACAGAGAACACTGCAGCCAACTGCAACTTGAGCCAACTTTCTAAGAAAATTGGCCAACTGAGCTTGGCTTTGAGCCTAGAAGTCCAAATCTAAGTAGAAAGCAGGGTAGAATATGCCTAGAGGTTCAAATAATTTGATTTTAATATTCATCAAACCATCCTTATTTCTTTTTCTGCCCTTCTCTATCACCACCCTCAAGAGAATAATTAAAACAACCTCCTAATTTGGGGGCAGTTGATCTCCATGGTGAGGCTAGGAAAATTCTAAGGGCAGAAGCACCGAAGACAACCATCTGATCATCATCATCAACAAACAACATTTATTGCATATATTCTATAAGCTAACATGCAGCTAAGCATTTTATGTAGATTACAGGCATACGTCATATATATTGCAGGTTTGGTTTCCAGACCACTACAATAAAATACATAATACACAATAAAGTGAGTTACACAAATTTTTTTGTTTTCCAGTGCATATAAAAGTTGTTTACACTATATTGTAATCTATTAAGCGTGCAATGGTATTATGATTACAAAGACAATGTGCATACCTGTGCTGGTTTGAAACTGTTATGTAGCCCAGAAAAGCTATGTTCTTCTAATCCTATCTTATAAGGGCAGACCTATTATTGGGTGGGACCTTTTGATTAAGTTGTTTCCACGGAGATATGACCCCACCCATTCAGAGTGGATCTTAATCCACCAAGTCCTATAAGAGGGAGACTTTTTGGAGAAAGCACAGATGCTTGGAGACAGAATTGCCCCAGAAGAGGCTAAGCAAGGACCCACAAGTACCCAGAACCTGGAGACAGCCAGAGAAGCTAAGAGAGGAAATCCAAAGTTTGGCCCCGAGAAACTAGGAAGGAACCCACAGGCGCTTAGAGAGAGAAAGCCACTGGAATCAGAAGCTGAAAGCAACGAACCAGGAGCAAGTACCAGTAGATGCCAGCCACATGCCTTCCCAGCTGACAGAGGTGTTCCAGATGCTGGCTGCCTTTCCTCCAAGAAGGTATCTTACTGTTGGCACCTTAATTTGGACATTTTTCATGGCCTTAGAATTGTAATTTGTAACTTAATAAATCCCCTTTATAGAAGTCAATCAACTTCTGGTATATCACATTCCATAAGCTTTAGCAAACTGAAACAATACCTTAATTAAAATGTGACTGAGATACACAAAGTGAGTGCACATTGTTGGAAAAATGGTGCCATCAGACTTGCTTGACACAAGCTTGCTACAACCCTTCAATTTGTAAAAAAAAAAAAAAAAAAAACCATGAAGCACAATAAAGCAAAGCACAAAAAAATGAGGTATGCCTGTATTTCTTTAAATCCTTACAACAGCCCATGAGGTGAGTTGGACTATTATTCCCATTGTACAGGTTTAAAACTGAAGCTTTTAAAATATGGCTTAAAGCCAAGGTCACATAGCCTGTAAAGAGTGCAGATGGAATTGAAAGCCAGGCAGTCCAACTCCAAACTCGTAACCAGTAAGTTAAGCAGCAGTAAACACTGGGAAGCAGGGCTAGTCAGTCAAGGAATCACCAGGGAAAAGCCTGCTCCTTCTGTGTGTCTTCCACTTGGACCTCATCCCTTTACAATGTGACCTGATGAAGGAATTTGCCCCTCCCAGGTAATAGTGAAAAGGAAACCCTGGCCTGAGTCTCACTGTACCTGATTTAGTTTGCCAGAACTACTATAGAAAAAAGTACCCCGGACTAGTTGGCTTAAACAACAGAAATTTATTGTCTTCCAGTTCTGGAGGTTAGATGCCCGAAATCAAGGTTTCAGGCAGGCCATGTTTCTTCTTAAAGAGAAAAATCTTTTCTACATCTCTTCCCTGGCTTCTGGTGGGTGGCCCATAATCCTTAGCATTCCTTGGCTTATGGCAGCAAAACTCAATCTCTGTCTCTGTCACATGACCACCTCTCTATCTCTCTTTACTGACAGTATCCAATTTTCCTCTTCTTATAAGGACTCCAGTCATTTTGGACTAAGGGCCCACCCTGATCTGGTTTGGCCTCATTTTTCACTAATAACATCTTCAGAGCCTCTTTCCAGTATCAACTAGCTGCATTCCCCCACCCCATAACATTTACATCTCTTTCAACATGAAGAATTTACGATGGCCATTACTCAAATATCCCTGAAGATTAGGAGAAGGATCAAATGAGAGGGAGGAGCTGTAACAGAGAGGGTAGGATTTAACAAATGATTGTGACTATTGAATCACTATAGTGATATTTCTTGTTTGTCTCTAGTGTATTAGAATAGCTAGAAGGAAATACCTGAAATTGTGGAACAGTAACCCAAGCCATACTTTGAAATTTGCTCCATAACTACTTGTTAAACTACACTTTGAAATTTATCATTTTTCTGCATATATGTTATATTTCACAATAAATTTTTTAAGCCTCTTTCCAAACGGGGTTACATTCATGGGACTGAGGGTTAGGACTTGACCATACCTTTTTGGGTAACACAATTCAATCCATAACAGTGTTCTTCAAAGAAATGCATGAAGGATAGGCAGACCTGCTCACAGCTGCTCTCCACCCCTGCAAGCATGCTCTCTCTTTGGAGGCATGGCCAGGTTCCCCCAAACCCAGAGATGAAATATGGCTCAGATAAGGGGTATGAAGCCACCAATGGACTGACAGCATAACACCCATTACTTTCACAGTGTCTTTCAGCTACAAAAATAAGGGCAGGATAATTTTAGAGTTGCACATCTTAGCATAGCTCCATCTCTCCTGCTACCAGTCTGGCTCCCAGACAGAAGCTGATAGTGTCCTTCTGTGCTGAGGTCCTTAGACCCAGCCAAGTACCATGGCCTCCAGAGTCTTGGGATTAACTTTGTGCCTGGGGGGAACAGGGCACAGGGCAACCAATGCCTTTGCCCAATGTTCCAGGAGCTTTTGCGTCAGCAGTAAGCTACTTCCTCTGGGACCACATGCATGAGTTGGTGACCTCTGGTCAACCAAGGAGACGCAGTAGTTCTTAACATCTGCTCACTGATGCACAGCTCCGCTGTCTCATTCTAAGCAAGAAGAAGATAGGGGAAGGGAAAAAATTACTTGTGCAGAATGCTGGGAAATCGGACAGCTTCTGACCCAGGAAGAGCAGCCTAACTAAAGTTTTCCACACACCTCTTCATTTCTTTCTTTGGTTTTAGTGACTGCCTTTTCATGATTTTCCTCATACTTTTGTCAATGTGATTTTATGTATTTATGTGTTTTAAAAGTCCTTTTTGGGGCATCATTCACCCTTTTCTCACTTTCACATTTTTATTGGTCTTATTCATTAGTGCGGAAACTTAGAGTCTCATAATTTCTACTCTTAGCAGTTTTACTCTACGCAGCCCTTCTCTCTTTTGCTCTCCAAAGACCGAGCATCAATGCTTTTGAATGCACACACACACAAAATAGGAATTGATCTATGAAGTCCACAGCCACTCACACCCACACTAACAGACACACACCTCTTCCTACTTGGGCCAGAGTATGCTTGACTCATATTCACCAGAGCCACTTGAAGACAATGACTTTTCTCTAACTGTGATCTCCAAATCAGTGTGACACCTGACACCTGATCACTTTTAGAACCCAGGTACTGAGTTTCCTTAGCTCTTGGTGAACTGTAAGGGACACCATAGGGCCAAGGACTGGATGAGCATGTGCCATGGAGTGTACCTGTTTTGTCACCAGATGACACTATATTTCATTGACACTCTCCTGCCAAGATGGAATCTAAAGTCCTGACAAGCTATCTCTATCTTTTTTTTAAGAAAAAAAAATGTTTTTAAGAGAAATGCACAGCGTAGCAAACTATCATCAAGCTGATTTTTTTTTGACTTTCGCTACTGACCCTTACTTTTTTTGTGCACTTGAAAAACATCTCTTTGCTTCAGTTTCCTCATCAGCCAAATGGGAGTAATAAAAAGCATCTCTCCACTCAGGTCATTGTGTCAAATAAATGTGAAACAGAGTTTGGTCGCAAGCAACTTAAGATGGTTGTTAACCAACTTAACCAATGAGAAAGCTCCCAGATGCAGGAGAAAAACTAAATACCCAGGTCCCAGAAAAGGTAGGGACCAAGGAAGCACTAGGATTACAGAAACCAGGGGGCAATCTCCTCAGGGTAGCCCTGTCAGAATTAATTGACTCAAATTTTTTTTCATCCTTGCGTTACTGAACTCAAATTTCCTATGTCCAGGAAAGAGAGCCTGATTAGTGTAGCAAGGGTCACACACCCATCTTCTTTGATTGATGGACCCCAATCCAAAGATTACATGCCTCAGGGGATGGGTGGTTTCCTAGAGGAAAATAGAGATGTTGTTAGCAGCAGATGATAAGGAATGAAGGACAAGAAAAACAAATGGTGTCCACTATGTCATGAAAAGTACCTAACATGGTGCCTGAAAAACAGAAAGTGATCAATAAATGTAGGTGGTAGTAATATTTCATGGAACTCAAGAAAGTTAAATTATTTTAAAGAACCTCCCATGGAAGCATTTTCCCAAGTTTAAAGGATACATTTTGTCCCCTTCTTTGCAGCCTTTTCCCAGAACCTTCATGCCAATGCAAAGTGACAAGTATCAGGAAACCAAAGGCATTTTTAAGCAATCGCAGGTGTGTACCATAATGCAGGTAGGTACAAAACACTGGCAGGAGACCCACCTATATGTGGGTTTTCTGCATTGGGGAGGGGGATAAGGTCTCAGGAGTCACTGTCAGTCTAAAATGCATCAGGCTGGAGATGAGCAGGTGATGAACCAATAAGTTCCCTCATGTATTCAGCTAAGCCTTGATAATTTACCTCCTCTGAGTAACAGTCAAATACACTATTTCTGGCAAGGATTAGCCTTCTGAATAGATGATGTGGCTGCTGCATCATGAAGTGTCCTGATGGATGCCAGGTAGAGTTCCCTGACCCTGTTGTCCATCATTCTGCTGTTATATTGTCATTCTTCCAGTTTCCCAGGAAACTTTTCAAAATGGCACAGGTCAGCAAATACTTTACCTTTGCAAAGGTTTGCTGTCGTTCAGCTGAGAACCAAAATAGGACACAGACTGGGTACCTGAGTAGAAGCAGAGCACCTGACTAGGACGAGGCCCAAGAGGGTGGAAAGGAGTGCTGAGAAGTGGCTGGAGCACACATTAGGGACAAGGATTTAGATGGCTACTCAGTGGACTGGGTTTAGCTGGCTTTGGCCCCATCGTGGCCTGTGGAGCCATCCAGCCAAAATGATGTGGCAGTCTGTCATCACCCTAGCCTCTGTCTGTGGGAGCCCGAGGACGTGACATCTGCATTGACTATCAGGAATATGTTGGCCCCAGATACTGTCTATATTTCAAAAATCTCCACATGCTGCATAGAGTCTGGAATCTCAGCTCCTTGAACTAGGAGACTCTATCTTGAGCATTGCACCGTGCTAATCCCTGTTTTCCTCCTCAGATTTCCACCATCCTAGTGTTTCTAATTTTTGTTGTGAATTGAAATAAAAATTATCAAATAGCTGCATACATAGCTCTCTGAACTCTCAGAGTACAAACCACAGTAAAGGCAATGATTTTTGAGAGCTTATTAAATGCCAAGAACTTTATATTATCTGTTCTCCAGAATAACCCCACAAGGTAGGCATTGTTATTGCCATTAGCAGGTGAGGAAATCGAAGTCTGGAGTGTTAAGTGACTTGTCCAAGGTTACACAGATATGAGTAGCAGAGCCAAAACTCAAATCTGCCTAATTCCAAAGACTTCAACATACCCTTTGCCTCTTAGAAAAGGTTGCTGGACTTACCTTCATTTCCTACTCGTGCTGGGCAGCCTAGCTGCACACTCATGAAAGACTCATGGAAACTCAAGTTTTTCCTGAAGTTTTTATTTAGGGGCTCAGAGTATAAATATTAGCAATACTTGGATGTCAACCTATAGTCACGCTTGACCTCAGTGCTTAGGACACAGTAAGCCCAGACCCTGCCCTACAAGCAAAGTAAATAAATACCTCTTGTTTTATCTGAATTCTGTCATGAAATCCAGCTTTTTAGTTTGTTTCTAGAGTTCTTATTGATATTTCTTTTCAATGTGTTCACATATCGCCCACAGCTAGAACATAAAAATGTCCCTGGTTTGGTACACCATATGAACAGCATTTGCACCTTTCTAAAATGCGGGCATTCTTTAAAATATCCACATTTTATAATAAACAATACCATCTAGGATGTTCCAGCACAAAAGTATTTTTTTCCTTCTGTTCCTCTATTGTAGTCATGGAGACCCTAAATTTGTTTGAAATGAACAGACAAAATGAAAAGCTGCCCAAAAAGTTGGAATAAGGGGAAAGGAATAACGGCAGTTCATATTTCAGTGGTATTTGTAACTGAGGAAATCTGTCATTGTACAGACATTACCTCATTCTGATCCTTCACAAAGTTTAGATAAAAGAGGTGTTCTCTTTGTCTCTTAAAATCCACATAGGATCAATGATGAAAACCATATAAAAAGGAGTTTGGGTCTGTGGTGCATTGAAACACATAGCTGAAACCCAGTTATTTGACATCAGACTGGTCAAATTAATAATTTGAATTTAATATTTTAGCCAGTTAAATCAGCCTCATTGGTCTACACGGACAAGAACTGCCAAATCATTTGTCCCAAAACGAGCCATGGAAAACAGCTGAGAATAAACTCAGGTCTCTCTTTTAAATATACCACTTTTAAAAAAAACAACATGCTCCTACCCCATTCAACCTTGCTCACCTCAATTACTGCAGTCGCCCCAGATAGCTGCACACTACCACCAGGGAGCTGTCTCTAAAATACAAATCTGATCATTTTACTCCCCATTGACTATGGAATGAACTTGAAACTTCCTGACTATACGAGGTCTTCCGTGAGCTGACCTGTTGCCTAGTTTCCTGTCTCATCTCTCACCCCCACTGCCACGCTGCATCTCTAAGATGTTACGAGTCACTACAGTTATTTAAACACTCTGCTGCTGCCTAAACCATTTCCTTTGCCTGCAGCGCGACCTCCTACACACCCACACGCACCCAAAACCCCGACCCCATCCTCTTTTATCTTTTATAAGATTTCTCTTTTTATCTTTTCTCTTTTATCTTTTCTTATTATTCTTTAAATAACACTTAATCACAAAAGAAGTACACAGAAAATACAGTAAATAAAGGAAAGTAGAAACAAGAAATTTAAAAACACACACCATCCCATTACCCAGTCCTGTGAACATTTTGGTTCATTCCTTGCAGTCTTCTTTATGTGCACATATATACACTTTTTTTTTTTACCACACCAATTTCAGTTTTGAGACTCAACTCAAGTGCCAGCTCCTATAAGAAGATGTTTCTAACCTTTCCTCCCCCTCATTTCCCCAAACTTCATTGCGCTCACTCCCACTCACCCTTCAGGTCTCAGCTTAAATGTCACATCCATAGACAGGCCTTTCCTGACCCCCCAACATAAATTACATCACCCCAGCTACTGTCTTTTTCCTGGTACATTGTTCTTGCCCTTCATGACGTTATCTGAATTTATAATCATATATTTGTTTTTGTGTTGGTGGCTTCCTGTCTTCCTTCCCAGGAGACCAAGAGCACCACGACAGCAGGGACCATGATTGATCATATTTAGATCTGCATCTGGTACCATTTAACACACAGTGAACATGTATTATGTAAGGAAATGAATGGCAGCTCCCTTCATGCCCCCCCCCCCAACAACTTACCACACTATCGTGGCATGTTATCATTTTATTATCCCAGTTGCTTATCCCTAAACATGTACTCCTAGAAGACAAAGGCTGTCTTTAAGTCTATGAAGTCATACTTACATAGGAATCATAGCTATCCCTCCATACTTACTGCAACGTCCTGCACATGGTAGGTATCCAATTCATTTTGAGTGATGGGAAAAATGAATGAGTGAATTGCTCCATGGGCAAGACAGTTTGTCAGTGATTCCCATGCCAAGCTTTCCTCTTTGGTGATCCTGTTTTTTCACATCTTTCTGATTTTATTTATTAGAGCTTCCATATGATACCTAAGCATAGCTAAGTTGTGAAAACATTGCTTCAAGCTCCACGTGTTACATTTTCTGAAGTTAAACATCCAGATCGCTGAACACATATGGACAATTGAATATCTTTCCATCCAGGTATTTGACATCTTCTTGGCTCATTCAGAGTCTAAAATGAAAAAGAAATGGGTGCTTTGCACCTCCATCACCACTACAGAAAGAAAAATAAAATAAATAATAAGGGTAATTAAACCCACATTTCCTATGCACCATAATCTTTCTACACTCCAAAAATACATTGATTTATATGAGACAACTGTGTAATGTAGAGATATCAGACAGTCTACTTTCAATTGCAAATAAGAAAGTGGTTTAATTACGAATGACACTTATTATCACACATAGTAAAAAGCCTGGAGGTTAGCTTATTCAGCAGTTCGGCAGCATCAACAAAGACCCAGGTATTTTCTACTTTTCTGCTATTTCTTTCTTGGCAAATGTCTTCCTCACAGTTCCAAGGTGCAGGAATAGTTCCAGGTGTCACATTTACAACAAGCAGCATCTTGCAGAGAAGAAAGCAATTACACCATGTACCTCTCTGACTTAGCAGAGAGGCAGAGCGCCACCCTACCCGCACTCAGCTGCCTTCCTCTAGGCCAGGATCGGGTCATATAGCAACGTTTAATCCAGTCATTGGAAAGGGGAATAAGATTATCGTGATTACCTTAAATTGGTGGTTTCCAAACTTTTGCCCACATCAGAGACACCTGGAGGGTTGGTTGAACCACAGATTGCTGGGCTCGACCCCTAGAGTTTCCGATTCAGCATGCCTAGGATGGAGCCTGAGAATCTGTAATGCAAGTTCCCAAGTAATGTTGCTGCTGCTCATCCTGGACCCATATTTTGAGAATCACTAGCTTAGATCCATCATGATGGAGAGGGACCAGGAATCTCGGTTTCCTAAGAGGAACACAGAATATTGCCTTTGTTATGAAGAAGGCAGGTGGCGGTGGGGGACAGGGAGTGGCTGTTGGCTAGCAATCAGTGTCTGCCACACTTGTTGCCCAGAAAATTTGAGCAAATATGGGATAAACATGTTTCGCCCAGTCCCTGGCATATAGTGAGCAGTCAGTATGAATAGGCCTTATTGCTCTTACTAGTTTCATGACTTAGGATACTCATCTGTAAAATTAGGGTCATAAAGAATAGTTACAAAGACAAAATAAGCTCAGAGAAAATGACTGCATTTGTAAGAATTGGAATAACCTCTGCATATATGCATATGGTTAAATGTGAGCCATATTCTGTACTGTTATTAAAAATTGAAAATCATCCTCATCTTCAACCTCAACAAAAGGAGAAAGTTGGATCTGAGGTTGAGGGAAGGATTGGGGAGGCAGAAGAAGTACTCAGCCCTCTCCCCTCTCCCCCTCCATCTCTACTTTACTCCATTCACTATCACAAAGACCAGGAGCCCAGCGGCACAAAGTATCCTTCCCCTGGGAAGTAAGTATGAACATTTAAGATTATTTTCCCTCTATCACAGAAATCAAAACCAGGAAAAAATGGTTTTTATGTGAAAAGAGGGTAAAAAAAATTTAAACTCTTTCTAATGATTTATTAATAATAAATGCATTTTTACAAGAAGAAGAAAATACAGTAGATATAGATTCAGAGAAAATAGTAGGATATCTTGAGACAAGAAATATAAAATTCTGGACATTGTCAAAATCAGAAGGAAAAACAATTTTTCATTTATACAAATTTTGAGGGGAGAGCAGAAGAGAAAAACAAGTAGCAGAGACATGAAAATAAATGCAGTATGTTTATTACATACATATAAATCTAAAGCCACCCTTGTTAAGAAAATCAAAACATGTTACATACTACAACTTGGGTTGCACACCAAGTCACGATGTTATTCTCCAAGCTCCGTATCTAATTTGACCACATCTATTTTTTCCAGTCTAATCCAAGGCTCCAAACAAAATTTATATAGTCTTTGTTTCTGCACTATTCATGCAGCTTCTTATTGGGATATTTCACTTTTCAATCATCTTGGTTGCTTTATCATGAATGAAATATCTTAAATATTATATTCCTCAGTTCAAATTTTTCCAGAAGAAAAAGTACACCTGAAGGGGAAAAGCCTCTTCTTGATTTTTCTTGGTTTTCTTTCCTTTATATGCCCTCAGCCCTTCATATTTCTGTTTTAGAATACCAAAACCTGCAATTAGGTTCGTGGGAAATAATGACTGAATTTAACACCAGATTATCATAGAAAAATGACTAGACCTAAGATAGCAGTGGTCTGCATTGTGTAATACTTGGGTATTGAAAGTTTTTTTCACAAAAATCATTACCCTGCTTTCTGGCTTCAAATTCCTACTACGTAAGAATAAATCCTTTTGGGTAGAAGCCCTGAGTTTTCTATTATAATGAAAATATCCATGGAAAGGATAATACCTCATTTCTCTGCTTGAAATCATCCATTGGTTCCCAATGACTACCAGAACACATTCTAAGCTCCTCAGCTGCTCATCCAAAACTCTGAGATGGGCCCCGCTGACTTCTCACCATCATCGCCACTGTCGCCCTTCAGAAACTCCCCACCAGGGACCACTGCCCTGCACCTGTGTGTCCTGAGCATGCCCAGGGCAATCTTTCCTCCAGGATTTGCTTACTACGTGTCCTCCCCCAGAGTGCCCTTCTCTATTTCACCATGTGTGCTTAGCCAATGATGCCTACCTCTAGCGTTCACTCTACAGCACTTAAAGTCTGCCTTGATTATATATATATTTACCTCCCTGAGTTAGTAAGGCCATCTTTTGTTTAAATGGACAGAAACCCAATTTATCCATTCATTCAAGAAATACTTATTTAGCATCTATCCTGTGCCGAGTTCTAAGAGTTAAGGGTACAACAATGAAAGGGGCAGAAAAAGACAAACAATTTAAACTCAGTTAAGGGCTGAGGGGTGGGGAGAAGGCAGGGACAAATGTATTGGTTCATATAACTGAAAAACTAAATTTCAGTGAGTCAGGGATGCATTTAGTTTGATATAGAAATGGCTCCCAGAAACACTTCTGCCTTCCGCTGTACGGACTCTTTCAGCTTTAAGACATAAAGAGGCAGGGCCAGAATTCATGCCATGATATGAAAGTGAACAGCACTGGAAATATGGGGATAGTAGAGAAGTAACAAGGTTTGAGCTTACTGAGCTAGAGCTAATTGGAAAAATTCTTCCAATCACACACATGAAAAATTCTGAGCAGAGAATGTGGCTTCTTTAATGTCTAGTCAAAATGTAAGTTCTCTCCTATCAGTCATAAACTCTCTAAATCAATTTTCACCATACTGTATTTTCCTTCTTCATGGAGATAAGCAAAATTCAACTTAGAACTGCTGTGTTTACAGGGAACAAACCTGTAGCACTATCACAAGTTGTGTGTGTACAGTTGTATGCTTGATGCATCCACTACCCTAGAATACCTGACCCCTTCTGTCATGATGAAGAAGGTAGTTTTGGAAACACTTTTGCAAAATTGCCAACAACGCAGCAAATGTTTTTTCCTGTATATTTACTCATTGAAAAGTCAATGTATATAGTATAAGAATAATCCGGTTAAATAATTGCATTTGTTATCCATTTATGAATCACAAATGACCACAAAACTGAGGATCTTAAAGCAATGGTTTCTGAGGGTCAGGAATCCAGGATTGGCTTCACTGGGTGAACCTGGCTCAGGATCTCTTGCAAAGTTGAACCTGGCTCAGGATCTCCCAAAGGACTGCACTCATCTCAAGGCTTATCATGTCCAAGCTCACTCACAAAGCTGAGGCTGGGCCTCCGTACCTTGCAGGCTATTGGGCAGAGGCCTCCATTCCTCACGTCTATAAACTGCCTGAGTGTCCTCATGACATGGTGCCCAGCTTCTCCCAAAATGGTGATCCAGGAGAGAGAGAGAGAACACAAGAGAGTAAGAGAGCGCCTAAACAGAAGGCACCATCTTTTATAATCCAACATCAAAAATAATAACGCTATCATTTCTGCCTTATACACTTGTTCACATGGACCAAGCCTGCTCCGGTGTGGGAGGGGACTACACAAGGGCATGAATTCTACAAGGCCAGGTCTCCGGAGCCATCTCTGAGGCCACCCATCATAATAGCAATGTATCTAAGTTGTTCCTTTGTGTGTGCCTTCATTTCAGATTCTTTGCATTTTCATCATAATTATTGATGATGCCAAATGTTTTAAGTATTGTAGAAGCGTCTCATAGAGTTAATTACTAAAACAGACCCCCCCAAAAAGTAGCAGATGTTCACAGTACTCCCTGGCTAGACTGCTGCTAACTTCTTATGGACCCAGGCTGGAGGTGTCTTTTTGGGAGGGGGTCACTTTTCATTCTTTTTCCATGTTATTGCAGCACCACTGCCTGTCACCCAGCAAGGTCCTTGAGAAAGAACACACAAGAGAGGGGACACTCTGATGAGAACTATGGCAAGAGACAGGACCGCAATCAAGGGCCACTTCACACGAGGAGGCATGGTAAAGTGCGCTGGGTAGTGTGAGACCCAGGAGGAACTGATCCCAGGAGTGGGGAGAAGGACCTAAAAACAACACTTGGCCACATGTGCCACTGTGTTATAGGCTTGGATTTGCAAGGGTGGTAGTATTCTAGAGGTAGTATATTTTCTGCCACATTCTATGCCTAGAATTCTGGCGGGTTCAACCAGACAGTGGGGCCTGAAGTTATACCACTGTGACTCAGTCAGCCAGGCTTTCTCCAAATCACGGGGACAAGAAAGATATGTTAATTGAACTTTAAAAAAATAAATACAAGCATAACTCCTTTAACATAACAAAACATTAATGTTAACAATTGACGAGTAACTAATATTTGCACATGTAAAAGAGTACACTACAGAGAAGATAGTTAAGAAATTATGAACACTTAGGTACAAGTAATGCAGGTGTCTCAGCTTCGACCATTATTAATCACTGCTTAAATTTCCTCGGGAAATTTTTAACATCTGGGCCCAGTACTCCTACTCAACAGCTTGCAGTTTGTAGTACTTTGGTTAATTGCAGTGACGCTGGCATTGATTGCCCTTGAGAATGAATTTCATTTGTGACTGTGTATTGCTAATCCCAGAAAATTCCTTGGGTTGTCAAATCTTGTTTTAAACTGCATTGGGGGTCTTCTAAGTTTTTCTCTGTAGAATACGCACATATACATCTTCTAATCAGTCCTAGGTACCCTCTTTTACTCCAGGGTAGAACCAGGTTAATGCAGTCCCCCAATCCCAGTGCTCTGATAACCTGACATGCCACTGTAATTTCCATTCCATCACCAACTTCTCAAGAATGATACAAAGTAATGTGCCCAATGCTAATGAAACGTGATGTCCTAGCCATCTTTACGGTCACTCTTACAAAGGGAGAGAGAAAACCAGTGATGGAAGAGCTTGAGTACTGCAGCAGGACTGTGGCCTTGAAGGAATCCTGGAGCTACCATGTAAAGGTTTTCGATATGGGTTTTAGGGACACTGGACCCTCCGAGCCACAGCTAGCTTCTTGGAACCAGATGCAGGGACAGTCAAAGGTGAGCAGCCCACCAGAATTCCCCACCCCATTCCAGCAATTGATGATGAGCTCTAACTTTGGACGGTGCTTATCACATGCCAGAAACTGTCCTAAGCATTTTCCAGGTATATCTCATTAAAAAATATCACACAGTGATTAAGAACATGGAGTCACACTGCTTGGATTCAAATCAGGTTCTTCTACTTCTTAGCTGTGTAACCTTGGATAAACTACTTAATCTCTCTGTGTCTTCATTTCTTCCCCTGTAGGTTGGGGTACTAACAGCCATATCTTACTGGACAGCTGGGAGAATTAAAGAAGTTAGTATAGAGAGTGCAGGGAAGACAGTGTGTGGCACATGGTGGATATGGCCTAAGTGTTGGCTATTAATAGCATGTCTGGACTGATGATGGTTTATGACTTGGAGTTTTTCTCTTCTTGACATTTCAAGGGAGCAAAATTGACATTTTTCTACAGACATGCTTTCTATTCAGTCTCATAAAATGTGAAGAATTTCAAAATAAGACCTTTTCTTGAAAGACTCATGACCTAAACAGAATTAAGTAACTAAAAAAATAAATACATTTAATGTTATAAATTCTAGAACCCCAAATGATTTTGCAAATATTAGAATTATGATATAATCTATTCTACATATTTACCCTGTATTGCAATTAATTCAATGTTATAAATATTTGTAGGTTCAAAAAAATACCTACTTTTTCCTAAAGTAATCTAGCTAATGTACTCTTTTATTATGCATATTAATTGGTGTTCTTTCCCTATTTATTTATCTGTAAGTTCTTAATAATTGTTTTATATGTAAAATTAATAGCTTTTAAAATCATGAATTATTGCAAAGTTTACTATTGCAATAATAATATATATTCGTACTTTATTTGATTGAGAGAGTTGAATGAGCAAAGCACATAAAAAAACTTTCATTTCCATCTACATCTAGAATAAAAACTTAATTGTATTTGAAATGTTCCAATATTCTGATATTAACAACAAATCCAGAAGACATGATGTTTATTTACCAGATACATTGTGCTGGTATTTTATGATGGTAACTTAAATGATTAGACAAGCTTTGTTCACACTGGTGTTCAGGCATGTCAGATTTGACAGCAAAGTAGGTGTTTGGCTATTTGGGCTTCCAAAGACTAAACCAGCCCAAAGCGGAATAACACATTCTGGCTGAATCCCAAAGCAGTGTATCTCTAATATGATAGAATATTATATAGCCATTAAGGATGATAGTCAAAAAAGCAAACATATGGAAAAATGTTCAGTGACATTAGAGTATATAAGAAAAAAAAGGATATTTCATTATCTGAATAAATTATTTCACACTGTTTACATCTGAACTCTTTAGAGCCCAAAGAACAGAGACCTAGTTTAGCTAGCACAGGTAAAAGAAGTTTAGCGCAAGGATAATTATCAAGCAATATGGATAATCTCAAAGAAATCCAAGAGCAGGAACTTAATGGAGCTGAAAAAGAGGAAGAAAAATCACAGGAAGGTTATGTGCCCTGCATTCTTTGTCTAGCATGGTGGAATGTCAAGAGGCAATGATAGAACCATTTGTAACAAAGGTACCACATCATTGCAGCATGTTAATAACAGGAGGCATATATCAGAATGCTGTATTTTTTGCAAACTACAGCTTCTCTACTAAAAAAAAAACCATATTAAAATGATAAGACAAGAAGAGGAGAATTAAGGATATTCTTTAAAGTTACTAACAATAACTGCATTAAAATAGAAAGGAAAGAGGAAGAGAATCGCTGGAAGGTAATACTCATTTGATAGGAGGGATTCCATAGGAAATATCTTAAAAATGATCAATCAAAAATTAGTAGGACAAGTGTATTATTTAAAAATAAGAAGATAACTAACAAAAACACTAAACACAGAATCACTTAAATTTGATAATGAATGGTGGTGATGATGGCACAACAGTGAGAATGTAATTAATACCACCAAAATGTATATTTGAGAGTGTTTAAATGGGAAATTTTATGTTGCACCTATGGTACCACGAAAATATATTTTAAAATAAAGCCATATAGCCATATAATGCAAAGAGTACACCCTATTCTGAACTGTGGATTTTACTTAATATAATTCTAATGATGTTGGTTCATAAATAGTAACAAACATAGCACACTAATGCAAAATGTTAATAATAGGGGAAACTGTGGAGGGGGTTGGAGGTACATGGGAATTCTGACATTTCTGCATAATTTTTCTGTAGGCATACACCTGCTCTAAAGCAGTCTATTCAAAAAAAAACAACAGAATCACTTAAAGGTGGTTGCCTCTGGCTAGTGGGAATGGGTGTGAGACAAGAGACCATTGCTTCTATTTTAAAGCTATCTGCTTTCTTTTTAAATACAGGGTTCATGTACTACTTAGATAAAAATTTCCACATCAATAATGGTTGATTATATTAGCAACGTTCTTTCCCTAGGACATTTATGTCTGCATAAATGTTAAAGATGTTGGCTTGCGTGTAACTTAATTTCATTCACCTCAATTTGTTAAGGCTCAAAAGTGAGTCCTTGTCCGATGCGCACAGTCAATCAGTAGACACTGGGATTTTTTAAAGAGAAAGAGTTTATTGCTAAACACAAAGCAAGGAGATCAGAAGGTCTATGGGGCATAAATCTGTCTCCCTAAATTGGTGAAATTTGCAGTGTTTTATAACATTTAAACAAAGGCAGGCAGGCTTAGGATGATGAGCAAGGTGGTCAGCTATGGGCCAACTCGTGCTACTTCATTAATAATCATTAAGGAGTCTCTGTGCAGGAGCACCGGACTTCAGGGGGCTAAGCGCAAGGTCACCTGACTTCAGGGTTGCAAAAGAAGATAATGGGATACAAGTAGGGCCAGTCATAAGTTGTCTTGCTATTTATAAGGTGCAGTTTCAAAACATTGCCTCAGCAAAACAAGGCATCTAGGTTAGAGTTCAGTGAATGTGATAATTAGGCAAGGTTTTCTTCTAGGTTAGCGTTCCTTTTAATCGTGCTTATCTTGGCAGTTAAAGCCAATTTATGCTTTAAATATATGGTATAGCTGGATAAAAACAAGAACTTACCTATAGGGTGTGTAAGTGGGGATTTCAGAGATTGGGGATAACAGAAATGGAAACTTTTGCTTTGGAAAGTGGTCAGTGTGGTGGGGTGGGGGATGGGGTAGGGTATAAAAAATGGGTCAGGGCCCACTACTAATATGCCTTAATGTGAAAGGGGATCCTCTTGGCTGGTGAGGTCCTGGCTGATGTTTCTTCCTTTCTCCTGATATTAGAAGGCAGTACTTCTGCCCACAGCCATCCCATATGTTCTCTTCCACTAGCTATGTCAATTCTGATCATTGGCAAATGTGGAGAACTTCCATTTATATTTAAAACTCACATCCACTGTGAAATTATTTCTCATTTACATTTAGTAACTCCAACAGTCACATCATAATTCATTATTCTAAGAAAATGTGCATTGTTCTGTAAATGTGAATGGCTTTAAAAAACAAAGCACTATTTTAAAATATATAATGTCCTTGCTTGTGTTATAAACTGAACCCTGGTAAATCAATATTAACCTGCTGATTAGTAATTTGGTACATTAAAGATTATATATAGATTTAATACCATTTTCACCTTTTATTTAATGAATATTTAATTCAGAAACCTACGAAATAATAGGTAATTATAGCTCTACAAGAACACATATTGACATGTAGTTTAAAAGACTGTGAAAGGTGCCTTGTGCTTGCAGTGAGTTTATAATTTAAACACAAAGAAAAATTTTAAGGTTGCCAATCAAATATTCATCAGAAGAGAGAAGTCGCAGAGGATCCCACTTCCTCAAGGCACATGTGCAAAGGAGAAGCTAAAAATAACACAGGCCAGGTTTGGCAGACCTTGTTTAGGCAAAATTCCAAAAACATCCAAAAAGGGCTGATGAAAAAAGTTTTCCTAGTTTGAAAGCAAAGATGACACCATATAGGGGACAAATTTGAAAAAAGATTATGACGATAATGAGCAATGGGCTTTTGAGAAAGGAACAAATGGACAAGTCCAAGAAGTTTGAATTTCATTTCCCATCCTTTCTTTCAATATCTTTTTCTTGAACTGTCCTTCAATAGCTCCAAATCCTGACTCTTCAATAGGCCAGGCCCTTTCTACTGTCCATAAGAAACTCTTTCACTCTAACGTGTAAGGGAAGTTTACATTTTAAAAAGAAGATCATTTGGATAAAGCAATGTATAGCCCACATATCACAGTGGTGAAGTTTAAAACATGCACACTCTCACACCAATAGGTGTTCACATTGCATAAAGATTTTGGCCATGTTTTAAAAAGAAAATTTTATAGTCCTCCCTGTAGCCTCCTTCTACCTTGCTGTGAAAGTACCTAGGCCAATAGATCTCCAATTTCAACATGCTTAAGAACTTTTTGCCGTGCCATGCCTGGCCAGTCCCATTCCCTGAAACTCTGAGATTCTGATTCAGCCCCAGCAAGCTGTATTTTTAACCAGCACTGTAAGCAATTCTGATATAATCATCCCCTGACCCACATTTGAAAATCACTGCATTGCCCTGGAAGAGTAAAGGGTTAGAGAAACCTTCACTTCTCTCCGAGGCAGGGAAATCCATCAGGGCAGGTTTTCTGAAGAAAAGAGGTTCTCTGACCTGCATTCCATCTCTCAAGGGTTTTTAATTAACATTTCATTCCCAAGAACAGAAACTAGTCGGTTTGTGACCTGGTAACTCCTTCCGACGCTCAGCAAGACATCTACAGCCTCTTGAAAATTTAGATAGAACTAGTCTGATAATCATTTATTTCTAGGACCCACAAAGCTGGCTGTGCAAAGTGATTTGGCTTCATGCTAGTATTTCTAATTTATCCAATTTGCTGCTTGTTGGTTGACTGTGCTTGGCAGCTGAATACCACGCGATTCCTAGATTTCTGCAATGTAAAATAAATCTCCTTTGCTCATATCTTGCATATCTTGCTCTATCCTATCCCATAAAGGAAACCCACCAATTGTAGTAAAAACATTTCCTTAGAGTTAGAAAAGATGGGAAAATCTTTTCCAAGCTCAATTTCTCGAAATCACCAGTGGTTAAAAAGAAATCCTCTATCTACTTTTTTCTCAAAGGCCCACCCTAATTAAAGTAACATTATGTAGTCTCAGCATAATAATGAGCACAAATACAGGCACTGCAACTACACAGCTGGACTCAACAATGAGATGATCACTTAGGTAGCCTAGCGTAAACTCATGGCTAAAAAATTACCATTTAAGTGAAAACACAAAATTTACAAATTCTCAGAAAGTGCTTGTGAATGTCCTTGGATCTCCAGTGTTGTCATCACTGCCACTTGTTACTTATGTGATTTTATCTGTGGTTCCACATCACTCCGAGCCTCAGTTCCACCTAAAGTAGATTGCTTAATGAAAGGCTGCCAGTTCTATTATAGTATGTCTGGGAGGTGGATCTCATTGGGAGGGACTGAAGCCTGGAAGACCAGTTGGAAAATTACTGTAATGGACCATGTGTGAGAAATAAGAGCTGGGACTAGATTAGTGAGAGTGGGAGTGAAAAGAGATAGACACAGAAGACTTCAGAAATTATCAACACTAGTCATTGACTGGATGTATCTGAAGAAGGGGTGTGAAGGAACCCCCTCTCTAAAGTATACCAGACTCCTTCTTTGCTTAAGCAAATTCAACACACTGAATATAATTTCATCTCTCTTTGATTATTAAAGGCCACAAATCTGAAGTCTCATCTCATCTTTCATTATTACTGATGAAAATTTACAGGATTAGAAATTTGGGGTACATTGATAACAATCTCAATATTTCAGTAAAAATTTCTTTCTGTATAAAGTCCCCCCACCCAGCTCCTTTCACTCTATTATCATTTACTCTTCATTCAAAAGTGACATTTATGAAAGAAATGTCCATGATTTTAGTTGCCCTCTGGTTAATTGATATTTTATAGGGTGTGTTTCCTGCAAGTAAAGCTAATTAGGATGTCTACTGCAATACTGCTACAATGCGTTTTTTGGAGTTCAACAGATAATGTTGAGATTCATCTCCACTATTGACACTATGAGTGGTGAGGGACTAGCATGGGATTTGAAATCAAAAGACCAAGACATTTATTACCTGGGTTACTTTGAGCAAATCGCATAACCTCCTTACCTTTGATTTCTTACCTACAAAATGGGCATACTAAATACCTGCCACAACTACCTTACATGGTTATTATGGAGATGAAATAAATAAATGCAACCCAGAATACAAGGCTAAAGATTTCTCAATAAATACTAGAGAAATATGATCTACTGTAATTAATTAGGTCTGCAATTCTCTGATGTTACTTTGCAAACTATACTCTTAGGATATTAACTAGTCTGTGAAAACTAGAAATCCATCTTCAAAGAAATTTGGGAAATTTTGTTCTAAGGTAAGCAGAGCAATCCTGACAAATTTTATTCCAGAGTAATGCTTTGTGGATCTATAGCTACTTACACGCATACATGTACACACACACACACACACACACACATCACTGTAACAACAAAACTATCACTTTATTTTGTTCTGTCCTTAATGTTATGAACTATCTTCTAGGCTACTATATTCTGAATGCCAAGAACAGAACCTGCCCAACAGTGGGCACTAAACAAATATTTGGTGAATGAATGTACACATGAGCAAACAGAGAACAAAGTAGGTGGTGGAATTTTAAGAGCCTGGGAAAGATTCATACCACTGCCTCCAAATTCTTTCCCTTTTCTGGCTAGTGTTTAAAATTTTAATCAATAGAATTTAAATGCTTTTGCCAAAATCTCTCAGAAGAGGATAAGGCTTCAGCAAAAGTGTTCTCAGACTTATTGAGTTGAGAAAGTGATGGTGGTAATTTTGAAGAACCTGCACAAGAAGCAATGTTACTAATAGAAACTGAATGCTATTTATTATGTAGGTAATAGGAACGTGCTATTGTATGACATCAAAAGTTGAGAAGCCCCAGGAGTATACTTTGAAGACAAAAGCAAGATGGTGGCCACAGTAAAAAATAATCAGTGTTCCTTACCCCAGGAACTTTGAATATGATTTCTTGTGGTACATGCCTCATGTAAGACCCTGGGTAGACAAATATTAATGTTACTTTCTGGAAATTATGAAGTGAAACCATCACAACTTAATACAATCAAATCAATGATCCAATGCATGGGAATTATAGGTAACCTGAATACAGAAGCAAATACACCTATTGGTTTAACAATCTGCTCTGAAAACAGAATTAAATATCAACAGTTTGGAAATGAGGCAAATAGATTTCACAACAGAAGATGCTCAGACATCCAAATACTGTATTTATATGCAGTGGCTCCTCATTGTGTCTGATGTAAGTTATAGAGTGTTTTCTGTTAATTAAAACTCAACACAATTTGAAGAAAGATTATTGTCCTGTGTTTCAGATATTCCCAGGAGTGTCAGAAAGAAATGAATGTCATGCTCAATATTCCAGGAAATTAATTTCCCAGAGGAATTCATGAAAGATTGCAGAGATTACCATGTTGCATTTTAATAGGCATTTGTCATATATTCTTTGGTTTTATTGATAGCTAGAACATTTTAGCTGACAAGGGGTTGCAAGTATCAAATCTCTAAGAAATCTTGATAGGTTAGGACAGAGCCACATGGTGTGGGCTAAGCCAGGACTGAGATTTGGGCAAAAATATAAGCTTGGGCTAGGACAACTGGAACAAAACTTTGGAGTCAACATCACCTATCTCCCAAATCTGAGGTCACCTCAAGCACCAAATGGCCAGGGTCAGCCTGAGGATTGAGGAACTAGAACAGGTGGAGCTGAGGATGAAGTCAAAAACTAGCTAAGGCTTGAAGTAAAGAGGAAAGTGATGAATGGAGACTCAGACAGATCCGCCTTCAGTACCCCATATATGACAATATCTATATCATCCAATAAAAATAGGACTATATGCAGACACAACACAGCCTAGACTATTCTGTTCAGTGGCATGGCCAGAGCAAAAGAAGTCCTATATGTCAAATTTATTTTCACTTAGGACTTAGGATAAAAAATAATAAAGGTAGGTGAGTCACAACATGATGTGATTGTCTATGTTCATAGATTTGCATTAATTGACTGGAAGCTAAAGAACTTGACCATAATAATGATAGTTATGATTTTGACAGTATGGTGTATGGTATAGCAGCAGCTGAAAAGCTTTATGAAGCCCAAATATTCCACCTGAAAAGAGGGTAATACTTGCCCAGTTAAGAAGATTGGGAGTTCTCATAAAGATGCCACAGAAAAAAATAATGAAAGAATCTTGGGATTGTTGCAAACATATCTCGATATTCCTATGTCCTTCTTTGACTTTGTAGTTGATCCAAATACTTTTCTGTGCATTTTTTGTGTTTTCTCATAAGGTATGGTTTTGCAAGAATAAGACTTGACCAAGACAATCTTCCTGTAATAGAACCTACTAATATTAAGCAAGGAGGTGAGGGAATTGACCTACATTCCCAAGTTAGAAACCAAGGAGTTATAACTTTGTGTTGTCAGCAGAAGGAGGATGCTGGGAGGTTCAGAGCCTAGGATGACCTTGTGTCAAGTCAATAAAAGGTCAATACTTAATATAAGCTGAACTCAGTATTTTCTAAAGAAGCACTGTCCATAGAAATATAACATAAGCCATATATGTGATTTTACACTTTCTAGTAGCCTCATTAAAAAGGTAAAATGAAACAGATGAAACTAATTTTTATAAGATATTTTATTTAACACAATATATCTAGAATGTATTAATACTTTTAAAGTATTGATAAGATGTTTTGCATTCTCTTTTCTTAAACAAAGTTTTGAAATTCAGTGCATATTTTACACTGACAACTCATCTCAATTCTGACTAGCCCCATTTCAAATGCTCAATTGCTACAAGTGGCCAGTGGCTGGCTTACTGGATGACACAGTTCCAAGGTTTGAAAGTGAAATTCAAACACAACAAAAGCATTTACTGAATATATTGTATGACGAATCGTATTTCCCTAACAGCAAATTGTTTAATCTATTCTTATTATTTATAGAGTACTACAATCATCTATAATTAAAGAAAAGTTATTGCTCATTTCCCTTTCTTAAAAAAAAAGAAAGAAAGAAAATGTGTTAGGAAAATTGAAAAAGAAAAAAAAAAAGGTTTTTCCCCCTCCCAATTAATAAAAGATATCGATTCGTTAATTTTTGTGGTAAAATGCTTTGGTCCAACAGACTTTGAAGACTATTGCTTTGGGTAAGTCCTTCTACAGCTCTGAAAAAAAATGAAGTCTTTGAGAGCAAAATTTGATGAAATTGAGGTGGAAAAGAATGAAGGAGAAAAGAGAGGGAAGGAAGAAGGAAGCAGCAGTGCACTGTGCAAATGAGGGAGAGAAGGGCCCAATCTCCTTTTGCCAAGAACCGGTCTGATGTTGAGTAAGTGCATGCCAGTTTGTAATGGTTTCTCACCTCCGGCCCTCTCTTTTCTCTATTCATAAAGAGACACAGGCTTCAGCATGGCTCATCTCATTGTGACCAGCTTTATAACTGACACTGATCACCTGGACCTTTCCCACACAAAGGCACAGACAGCAACCTACAAAGGGCCTTTCAGCTCCCCAAATGCCTTCTCCACCCTCCACTGTGCTGCCCCAAGTCCACACTTAGGATCCTCCTTTGGGCTAGGACAGCGTTTCTCAAACCTCAACCATCTGATTATGTCTGTCATTGTTTCTACCATACCTGCGTACCATCTATACCATTACTTACCTAATATTCTTTCTTTAAATCAATCCCTCCCCCCCCATTTTTAAACAAAAATATACTTATCAAAGAAAGAAACGTTATACACTACCAAAAAGTAAAACCTGTGTAATTTACCATAAATAGATTGCAAACCTGAAGATAACAAACACCAGTATTAAAACTTGGTCACACATTTAGCACCTGAAATCATCTTGCCTTCCACCAGAGGTAAATTTACCACTAATTGGGAAATATGGGAAAAGATCTCCAAAAAAACTACTGCTAAAATGTGAATATCATTGAGCAGATGTGAGACATTCACAAATAGCTATGAAAATTGCTTAAGCAGAGGACAGTCTTTGGGTTAGAGTTCTCCTCTTTATTCTGCATTAGACTCACCTGGGAAGCTTATTTAAAATATAGGTTTCTGGGTCCCACACCAGAGACTCTGATTTATTAGATCTGGGTTGGGCCTGGATATTTGCCTTTTTTTTTTTTTTAAATCAAACTCCTCAGGTGATTAGGATTTAGTTGGTCAGCAAAGTAGCCACAACCAAACCACATTGCAGTAGGAGACTGGGAAGCTATATCACAGATTACAGCCCTGCCTTATCAGCAGAATTACAAAATAGCAGAAAGGAGCATTATAGGAGGGATTTGAAGATCAGCTTCATTATTTCCGCTGTTTTGTGGAAGATACCTTTCAGGAGACCAAGGCTTACTATAACAATCCTTTCACTTCTGCATAGAAGCAGCAACAAAATCACTTCTCTGTGGATAATAATAAGCTACATTTATCAGTCCTAGGTGGAATCTTTCTGTAGGCTTTATCTCTTCTTTCCAAGAATATAAAGGTTATATGTTTATTATTTTAGGATATTGGGAAACTATAGAAAACTTTTACTTAATTCTGATAGCCTATGTGGAAGATGTGAAATTTTTCAGTATATAAAAATGTATATAAAAACCTCCCAGGATGCTGGGAGGTTCAGAGCCTAGGATGACCTTGTGTCAAGTCAATGAAAGGTCAATACTTAATATAAGCTGAACTCAGTATTTTCTAAAGAAGCACTGTCCATAGAAATATAACATAAGCCATATATGTGATTTTACACTTTCTAGTAGCCGCATTAAAAAGGTAAAATGAAACAGATGAAACTAATTTTTATAAGATATTTTATTTAACACAATATATCTAGAATGTATTAATATTTTTAAAGTATTGATAAGATGTTTTGCATTCTCTTTTCTTAAACAAAGTTTTGAAATTCAGAGGTTCTGTGATTGGACTTTTTCCAGAAATATGAAGTGAATCAGAATGGATTCTCTAGCAATAAGTTCATTTCTAATAAAAGCCCTCAAATCAATGAGCCAAACCAGAAACAAAAATAAACTGCAGCAGAGGCCTGTCTACAGTCTCATATGCTTTCTGCTCTCCCCTTATCTTACACCAAATACTGTAGATTGCTGTATAGGCAATTTCTTAAAAGGCTCCCAATGACCCCTAACTCCTGGGATTCATGCCCTGGCATAGCCCCCTCCCCTGGAGTGTAGGCTGAGCCCAGTGTATTCTAATGAATAGAATACACCAAGCCTCATCGGATGTTCCATCTGAGACTTGGCTCCAAGACTGTGATTGCCATCTTCCTTGCCCTCTCTCTCTGGCTCTCCTTGCTTGTTAACTCCAGAAGAAGCAAACTGTCATGTTGTGAGATGCCCTTTGGAAAGGCCAATGTGGTTAAGAACTGGAGGGAATACTTTAATTTCCTGTGGCTGCTCTATCATGTACCACAAACTTAGTGGCTTAAAGCAACAAAACTTTATTCTTTCAAATTTCTGCAGACCAGAAGTCTGGAATTACTTTCAATGGGCTGAAAGCAAAGTGTTTGCAGAGCCACACTCCCTCAGGAGGCTCTAGGGGAGGATGCTTGCCTCTTCCAGCTTCTGGTGGCTGCCAACATTCCTTGACTTGTGGTGACATCACTTCAATCTCTGTCTGAGGTCACTCTGACTCCTCCTCTTCTGTCTGTAATCTCCTTCTGTCTCTCTCTTCCAGGACACTTGTGAGGAAATTTAGGGCCCACTCAGATAGTCCAGGATAATCACCTCATCTTAAGATCCTTAGTCATGTCTGCAAAAATTACACCATATAAAATTCAGGGATTAGGACCTGATATCTTGGCGGCTACTATTCATTCCCCTTATAGCCAACATCTGGCCAGAAACCAGAGACAATCTGAGACCTTCCGTCCAACAGCACGCAAGGACCTGAGACCTGTCCATGTCAGTGAGCCGGGAAGCAGATCTTTCTCCACTGGAGCCTTGAGATGACTGCAGCCTTGTGAAAATATCCTGAGTTAGAAGACCCAGCTAAGACTTGCCTGCATTCCTGACATAGATATTTGTGAGATAATAAATGTTTTTTAAGCAACTAAGTTTTGGGGTTAACTTGTTACACAACAACAGATAACTAGTACAGTTGCTTTGATCATAGCTCATAAAATGTCAATTCGTGACATTTTATTCACATATAGCTGAGATAACAGTCAAGCCAAAACTATTTTATTTTTAAAGCAACCTGAAAAGAGCAAAGGCTCTAGAGTTAAAAAAAAAAAAAAAAACAAAACACTAACTGTGTGACCTTGGTAAGTTGTTTAACTTCTCTGAGTTTTTGTTTCTGCTTGTGTTAGATGGAGCTAAAGATAATTCCGTAATAAAATTGTTGATAACGTTTAGTAAAATGACATATGGGAAACATCAAATTCAGGCTCTAGCATCTAGCAAGTATTCAATAAAGAGGAGCCTATGTTATTCTGTGTATCTTATGTGCTATTTTGCTTTCAATGTATTTTTAAAGGAAAATAGCAGTAAATAAAATTTAGATTTTCCTCTTAGATTTTTAAACAAAATTACAGTTTCTCCAAGGCCAATTATTGGTGTTATTAAGAAAAAAAAAAAGAATCTAACATCCCCTATGATGGACACTCCCATCCCGAATGGCATATACCAACTGCACTCTGAACACTCTTTTTATGGCAAACCCTCTTGGAAACATTAAAAATTGTTCATATAAAGTATGCATTCAGAAAATGAAGGAACAGATAAAGAAATCAAAACCAAATTGTTTTACCTCGAGGTGGTAAGACATTCATCGATGGAGAAAGAAGATGCTATCACTTAACAAGAGTAAACTTCAGAACCTTGAAAACAAGTATGATTTTGGGAAACTCAGTTTAGAGGTCAATGGCAGGTCCAATCAGGTGACAAGTTCAGAGTAAGGAGACTATAATCATTCAAGGGAGCTAGGGAGATGGCTTCAGAAGCATTTTGTGGAACAAGAAGGCCAACAGTAAGGTCAGGTCATAGATGTGAAAGCTAGAGAGACATTTCTCTCTCTCTCTCTCTCTCTCTCATGGAAAGTTTCACCTGGAGTCTCATCCCTGTACCTGATAAGCACTTAACCTCTGGTCTTCCTTATCCCTGAGATGAGTTGTCATTTTGGATCATCCTCTGGGGCCCTTCTAGCTGACATTCACGGCTTCTGTCCTTGTCAAAAAAAAATCGATTATCCCCCTGTAGGTGTGCAGAGAGATACTCAGCTTTCAGAAGAACAATGAAGTATGCTGGTTACAGTCAGCTGCTATTTTGATTCACTTTCCGCTCTTTGTCTAGTGTCGGTATGTTACTCTTCATTTAGAAAATGAAATAGTGCTTAATACGTGAGAAAAAAAAAGAACCCATAAGAAGGCTTGCCGAAAGGCTTCCGCACAGTCTGGTAAGACCATTTATTTTCTCCTTAACACCGACAGTCGTGTCACTGGGGCCCCTGGCCTGGAGTACTGAAATGAAATGCCAGCAGTGTTATGTGAGGAACTGACACATTTTCGACAGAAGTTTTAAAGGCACACTGGCAGTCATGTACATACACGTTTTCTGGAATTAATGAGGAATTACGGTTTCTTCAAAGAGAAGATAAGCAAGCCAAATTGTTTACACATTCTTTTTCCAAGGTATTATATATTTAATGGCTTTGTTTTTTATGCCAGAGATTATTATGTGTGGGAAAGGGAGGTGCTGGGGATTTCCTTTTTATTTCTATGTGTTCAGGCCTCCCCCTCTTCCAAAAACCCAAAGGGGATCTCAGTGGCCCTGGTTTCTGTCTAGGCACTGCTGCTCCCTTTCCTTTTGGCCTTGACCTCTACATCCCCCCACCTCTCGCTTCTGCCGGCAGCTGGCCAAGCGCAGGCTGCTTCCCATCAGCCCTCGGCCGCCAGCAGTTACCTGGCAACAGTGCAATCATGCTAACTGGGCAACAAAGCAGCAGTGGAGACCAAAGAGAACAGCCTTTTCCAGAATTCAAAATAGACAAACAGCTCTTTTTATCAATGACTTTCCATCCCACCCATAGGGTTGTCCTGAATCACACCTTCCCCTCTCCACCTCCAATTTCTTTCCTCACCTCATAAAAATAGCCTTTAATTGGAGAGTTTGGCAACTGCTACAGAAATTCATATGGAATAGCGCACTTGGGGAGATGCAATAAATCACCCTTCCTTGAACCCCAGTATAAAATATTCAGGACTTATCAACCCTAGTTTCCATCTCTGCATGTGTTGTGTATCCTCCCTTAAGACATTTCAAAGAGCCAGCCAGGACTGAGGCCAAAGTTATACTTTGATCACCCAATAATTCCGCCATAGTAGAGTCCTAAACAATGTGTACTGAGAGGCACTGACAAATGACTCATTTCTTGCCTCCCAACCACAAGTCTATAGTAATTGATACCAGAGAGGGGGGCATAATCATACTAGCTAACAACAGCTAGCATTTACTGGATGCTTACTCTGTTTTGGTGCTGCATTGAACACTGTACAGATACATTTAACTTCCAAAACAGCCTAATGAATTCGATGATATTATTTTCTCCATTTTACAAATGAGAAAACCTGAGGCTCAGGGCAACTAAGGAAATTGTCAAAGGTCGTACATCACATCCAGGAAGAGCTGGGTCAATATTTGAATTTCGTTCTGGATTGGAACTCAGTTTCTTAACCACTTTGTTTTGTAAATAAAAGGTAAGAGATAATAAAAGGAAGCTTACATGGTAAGGCAGACTTGGAAATTATCAAACTGTGAGAATCTATGCATAAAAGTCAAAAGTAATGGAATGTGCTAAGAAAAATTTACTCCTCAGTTAAAGTGGATTTTTAATAACAGAGGCTTGATCAATCTCTTCAGCAGAGATATGGAAAATCGTGTAAACACCCGGAGGTCTTGGAGATGTAAATGTCAACCTCCTGGGAACATGACCCCTGAAGACTCTGCCATTATCATCAGGCTGTGATTCTGAGGGAAAAGCAACAGGTCATGTGAGTCAGAACAAACAGCGTGGGATTTGGAGTGAGACACCAGAACTAAAGTCCTGGCTTAGCCATTCACCTACTTTGTGACCTCAAAGAAGTCAATTCAATAAACACTCATTGGGCCTATGGCTTGCATAAAGTACTGATTTTGGAGCTGAGGAAATAAGAATGATGAGATAGAGGCTATGTCCTAATATGGGCCACGGGCTCATGGAGCAGGGAAAATTGTGGACAATTTTCAACATTTTCCTTATTTATAGACTGAGATGACTCATACTAATTTCTTAGGGTTTTTTGTGAACATCAAACAAGACAGTAGCTGTGAAAAGGACTTGTGGACTATATAATGTGTCATGCAAAGTTAGTGGCTGTTTTGGTTTGCTAAATATATTGGAATGCAATATACCAAAAACTGGTTGGCTTTTAACAATGGGGATTTAACTTACAATTTACAGTTCTTAAGCCATGAAAATGTCCAACTCAAGGCATTAACAGGGGATACCTGAACTCTGAAGACAGGCCACCAGCATCCAGGGACACTTCTTTCACATGGAAAGGCACATGGCCGGCATCTGCCAGTTCTTCTCTCCCAGATTTCCTTGTTTTCAGTTTCTGGCCAGCTTCAGTGGCTTCATCTGTTTTCTGTGGGTCCTCTCTTAGCTTCTCTGTGGCTTTTCTCTAAACTTCTCTGGGTGTTTCTCTCTGTGATCTTCTCTTTCTGTTTTATCCTTTTATAAATGACTCCAGTTAGGAGATTAAGACCCATCTTGAATTCAGTAGGTCACACCTCAATTGAAATAACCTAATCAAAAGTCCCACCTACAATAAATAGGTCTACACCTACAGGAATGGATTAACTTAAGAACATACTCTTCTGGGGCACATAACAGCTTCAGACTACATAGTGGTGATTATCAGTGCTAAAATTGAACTTCCAAAGTAATTATGTGACATTACTATGGTTATTAACCATATGGTCTGACCCCTGTTAATCTCTCTAACTTCATTTCCCACTAGCTCTGTGTTCCTCTTTCTGGTTGAACAATCCAAGAATATTCCTGCCTCAAAGTCTTTGCACTGCCCTGACTGTACTTACGTCATTTTTTGCATGCTCATTCCTTAATCTTTTTCAGATCTTACTCAAAAGTGAGAATCCCTAGGGAGGGCCTCCCTGTTCACCTTCTCTAAATGAAACACACATGTACACACATACACATGCATAGTCATACACATATATACAACACATACGTGTGCACATAACACATAATATACAGCTATACACATGCACATGCATACTCTCTATATATACATAACACAGTGCACACATATATACATGCATGCATACATATGTATGTGTATACTCTAAACATACACACATACACAATATATACATGTATATACACGTACACACTGTATGCATGGATACACACATGCATGTATGTACACACATACATACATATATGTATGTATGTGTGTGCATATAACTCTCTATTTCCTTATCCTGCTTTATTTTTCTTCAGAGTACTATGTCTTTCTGAATTTATGTATTTTATATGTTTGTTTACATGGTTACAATCTGACTCCTCCACTGGAATGTAAGCGCTCAGGAACTTAATCTTGTTTAACATTCTGTTGCCAGTGCCCAGAACAGTGCCTGACTCATAATGGATGTTCAATAAATATTTATAGGACATTTGATTATTTATATATAACAGCTTCATTGAGATGCAATTGACATACTGTGCTATCACCAATTTTAAAAAGTGTTAAATTCAATGTTTTTTAGTATATTCACAGAGATGTACAACTATCACCACAATCAATTTTAGAACATATTCATCATCCCCAAAAGAAACACCACACCTAGTAGCCATCACTACCCATTTCTCCACAGACTCTTACCCCCAGCTGTTTCTACGGATTTGCCTATTCTGAACATTTCCTATAAGTGGAATCATACAACTTGTGGCTTTCTGAACATTGAATTTCAAATGAATGATGAATGAATGAATAAATTGTTAATTTTTTTGCCACATTCTATAAGTATAAGAAGGCCCTCAGAAGGTTTCCTTTGGTGAGGTTTGAACAATTTAACATCAACCTAGGAGACAGAGAATTATGTTTTTTAAAAAACTTTTTTATTGTATAGTATAACATATACACAAAGCAAAGAAATAGAAAAGCAATAGCTTTCAAAGCACTCTTCAAAAAGTGGTTATAGGACAGATCCCAGAGTTTATCGTGGGCTACCATACGATCCTGTCATATTTTAGCTTTTAGCTGCTCCAGAATATAGGAGGCTAGAGGTAAGCTTTTATACAACTTATCTGTATAGCTCATTTGAACAACTGAAACACAGGAAGCACAGATTAAGAAAGAGGTCCTTTAATCCTGTATAGATTATTGTAATGCCTGGAAACATTCTAGAGTACATTAAGCAGATAATCAAAAAGTATTGGCAAAGTTTTTTTTATCATCACAATCAACTTTTCTTTCCTTCTTTTTTTTGTGAACAATAACATATATACAAAAAAGTTACAAATTTCAAAGCACAGTACCACAATTAGTTGTTGAACATATTTCAGACTTTGACATGGGTTACAATTCCACAATTTTAGGTTTTTACTTCTAGCTGCTCTAAAATACTGAAGACTAAAAGAGACATCAATTTAATGATTCAGCGTTCATATTAATTTGTTAAGTCCTACCTTCTATGTATAATTTCACCATCACCTCTGATCTTTCCATACTGCTCTTTAGGGTTGTTTGGGCTATGGCAATTGTAAATTTTTTATATTGGGAGGGTCTGTCACTAATATGGGGTAGGGAGATGGAACTATCTGATGTTCTGGAGAGGCTGGGCTAGGTTTCAGGACTTACCTGGACCAAGGACTATCTGGAGGTTGTAGGTTTCTGGAAAGTTACTCTAGCACCTAGAACCCTTGTGGAATCTTATATATTGCCCTAGGTGTTCTTTAGAATTGGCTGAAATGGTCCTGGTTGGGGGTTGGCAGGTTTGTCTACCTGAGGCTTGCATAAGCGCAACCTCCAGAGTAACCTCTCGACTCTATTTGAACTCTCTCTGCCACTGATACTTTATTAATTACACTTCTTTTCCCCCTTTTGGTCAGGATGGAATTGTTGATCCCACGGTGCCAGGTCTGGATTCATCCCTGGGAGTCCTCTCCCATGTTGCCAGGGAGACTTTCACTCCTGGATGTCAGGTCCCACGTAGTGGGGGAGGGCAATGATTTCACTTGCAGAGTTGGGCTTACAGAGACTGAAGCCACATCTGCGCAACAAAAAAGGTCCTTCAGGAGTAACTCTTAGGCATGCCTTTAGGTAGTCTAAGCTTCTCCACTACCTACATAAGCTTCACAAGAGCAAGCCTCATGATCAAGGGCATGGCCTATTGATTTGGGTATCCCTAAAGTTTGACACAGTATCAGGGATTCCCTGATGTTAAGGTTTAAGAGTTTCATATTCTTTCTCCCCTCCCTCAGGGGACTTTGCCAATACTTTTTAATTATCTGCTTAATGTACTCTAGGATGTTTCCAGGCATTACAATAATCTATACAGGATTAAAGGTCCTCTTTCTTATTCTGTGCTTCCTGTGTTTCAGTTGTTCAAATGAGCTATACAGATAAATTGAATAAGATTATGCACTCCAGAAAATTTCAGTTCCAGATCAAATAAACTTTTCTTCCATTACTCTCAAAGAGTATGTATGGTTCTAAAATATAGACACTGTCTTCCTTACCCCTATACCCCTATGTTCTGAATTACTTTAACCCCAACCTGTTCAGCTTCATTCTTATCTCTAAATATCAAGTTATATATATAAAACAGCCTCTCAAAATCCAGAAATAATAATCACTGCTCCAGACTTAATGTGTCTACTCTAAAAGCTTACAGTCTAGGCCCTTGTTTTCTTATAAGCATTTTCTAAAGGTGACCATACCATTGTTGTTTTTTTTGCTTCTGGCTTATTTTGTCTCACCAATGTCCCACGTGCATTCACATCGTTGCATGCCTCACAACTTTGTTTCTTTTTGTAGCTGCACAACCTTGATTAATAAGTATACACCATTGTTTGCCAATCTACTTCTCCGTCAGTGCCTCCTTCAGCCACCTGCATTCATCGGCATCATGTAGAGGGCCCAAAGTCCACATTCCATCACATTCGCAATTTTAGATAATTTCATTGTTGCCAAGAGACAGACAGTTCCCAACAAACACACCTTTGCCAAATAGGAAATCTAAACCTCCTCTTAACTCTTGTGCCTCACTCTACTATTTACCTCTGCTGTTGCTGTGGTAGTGCTGATGGTCTCCTTTTGAACATAGCTTATAGCATGCAATAGCAGTTTTCCCTCTGTACCTTGGACTTAAACACTCTTTATACAAGAATCATATCTTTGAAGTAAATCTTATGAGAACTCATTCATATTTCTAGTGTGAGTCAGTGGGACACATATGTCTATATAACCCCTTTCAATCTTGTTCATCTTCAATATAGTAATATTACTTCTAGACCCACTAGAGAATCACCTTCACTCCTATCTATTCCCTTACATTGAAGTTCAACCACATTAGCTAACATTTCACCCATCTCTAGCTTCGATGTATCTCTAAGTTCCCCATATTCTGTATTATAAGCCTCTTGTTATACCTTTATGCTGGTCATAAAAGTAGAATCATACAGTATCTATCCTTTTGTGTCTGGCTAACTTTCAGCGTTATGTCCTCAAGTCTCATCCAACTTGTAATGTGCTTCAGGACGTCATTTTGTCTGACTGCTTTATAATATTCCATCATATGCATATACCACATTTTGTTGATCCACTCATCTATTGATGGGCATTTGGTTTGTTTCCATCTTTCAACGATTGTGAGTAATGCCATTATGAACATTGGTGTGCAAATGTCTGTTTGTGTCGTTGCTTTCAGCTCTTCTGGGTATATACCACGTAGTGCTATTGCTGGGTCATAGGACAACTCAGTATTTAGTTTCCTAAGGAACCGCCAAACGGTCTTCCATAGTGGTTGCACCATTATACATTCCCACCAGCAATGCATAAGTGCCCCAGTTTCTCCACATCCTCTCCAACATTTATAGTTTCCTGTTTGTTTAATAGCAGCCATTCTTATAAGTTCTTATCATTGTAGTCTTGATCTGCATTTCCCTTATAGCCAGTGAAAATGAGCATCTCTTCATGTCCTTTTGAGCCATCTGTATTTGCCCTTCAGAAAAATGCCTATTCATATCTTTAGCTCATTTTATAACTGGATTGTTTGTTCTTTTGTTGTTGAGTTGTGTAATTTCTTTGTATATACAGGAAATCAAACCTTTGTCTGATATGTGATTTCCAAATATTTTCTCCCATTGAGTTGGCTGCCTCTTCACCTTTTTGACAAAGTCTTTTGAGGTGCAGAAACATCTGATTTTGAGGACGTCCCATTAAAGTATTTTTTCTTTTGTTGCTTGTGTTTTGGGTGTAAAGTTTACAAAGCTACCTCCTATTACTAGGTCTTGAAGATGTTTTCCTACATTTTCTTCTAGAAGCTTTTTGGTGCTAGTTCTTATATTTAGGTGTTTGATTCACTTTGAGTTAATTTTTGTGTAGGGTGTAAGATGGGGGTCCTCTTTCATTCTTTTGGCTATTGATATACAGTTCTACCATGCCCAATTGTTGAAAAGACTATTTGTCCCAGTTCAGGGGATTTAGGGGCCTTGTCAAAACTCAGTTGACAATAGATTTGGTGGTCTATTTGTGCACTCTCAATTCAATTCCATTGGTCAATGCTTCTGTCTTTGTGACTTCTCTATTTCCTTGTTGATCTTCTCTCTGGTTGCTCTATCTATAGAGGAGAGTGGCATATTGAAGTCTCCTACTATTATTGTTGAAACCTCTATCGCTCCCTTCAGTTTTGTCAATGTTTATCTCATGTATGTTGGAGCTCCTTGATTGGGAGTATAAACATTTATGATTGTTATACCCTTTAATTAGTACATAGTGTCCTTCTTTGTCTCTTATGATGTCTTTACATTTAAAGTCTATTTTGTTCAATATTAGTATAGCTACTCCTGCTTTCTTTTGGTTATAACTTGCGTGGAAAATATTTTTTCATCATTTCACTTTTAGTCTATTTGTATCCTTGTGTCTAAGATGAGTCTCTTGTACACGCATATAGCTGGATTACGTTTCTTAATCAATTTTGCCAACCCGTATCTTTTCATTGGTAAATTTAGTCTGTTAACTTTTAAAGTTATTACTGAAAAGATGTTTCTTGATTCCACCATCTTATCTTTTTTATTTCATTTGTTGGATCTATATATTCTTTTCCTTCTTTCTTTTTGTATTCTTTAAATTACCCTTAGTGATACTCTTCAATTCTGTGCCCTCCTCCAGACCTCCCTCTCCTATCTTTTTTCATCAGCAGGCAGAATTTCTTGTAGGGCCGGTCTCTTGTTAACAAATTCTTTCTGGACTTCTTGGTCTGTGAAAACTTTAATCTCTCCCTCAATTTTGAAGGACAATTTGGCTGGGTACAGAATTCTTGGCTGGAAGTCTTTCTCTACAGGATCTTGAATATATGATACCACTGCCTTCTCACCTCCAGGCTGCTAGTTGAGTAGTCTGAACCGAGTTTTATTTGATTTCCCTTGTATGTAGTAGATTGTTTTTCTCTTGCTACTTTCAGGTTTTCTGCTTCTCTTCAATATTTGACAGACTGATTAGTATGTGTCTCA
>PVIY010013370.1:0-59343 GCA_004026745.1 Myrmecophaga tridactyla | reverse complement strand
CTACAGCAAGCACAAGGAAAGAAATAACAAACATTAGAGCAAAAATTAATAAAATGGAAAACAAAAAAAATAGAGTGAATCAATAAGATCAAAAGTTCGTTCTTTGAGAAGAGCATTAAAATCTACAACATGTTAGCTAGACAGACAAAAACAAAAAGAGAGAGATGTTGCAAATAAATAGGACCAGAAATGAGAGGGGGCATTACTACAGACCCTGAAGAAATAAAAAAGATAAATGGTTACTATTAACTGTATGACAACAAACTAGACAACTTAAATGAAATGGACAACTTTCTACAAACACAAGGACACTTAACACAGAGTTGAAAAAAGCTAGAAGACCTCAACAACCAGTCACAAGTAAAGAGATCAAATCAGTTATTCAAAGCCTACCAACTAATTAAAGCCCAGGACTGGATGGCTTCACAAGCAAGTTTTACCAAGCATTCCAAGAATTAATACCATTCCTGCTCAAATTCTTCAAAAATTGCAGAAGAGGGAGCACTATATAACTCATTCTGTGAAATTAACATTACCCTAGTTCCAAAGCCAGAAAAAGATACTAAAAGAAAAGAAAACTTCAGAACAAGCTGTCTAATATATAGATACAAAAATCCTCAACAAAATAGTTGCAAATGCAATTCAACAGCATATTTAAAAAATTATACACCATGACCAAGTGTGCCTCATTCCAGGTATGCAATGGTGGATCAACACAAGAAAATCAATTAATGTAATACACTACATTAACAAATTATAAAGGAAAAACTACATGATCTACTCAATTGATGCAGAAAAGGCATTGATAAAATTCAGCATCCTTTCATGATAAAAC
The DNA here is from genome assembly GCA_004026745.1 of Myrmecophaga tridactyla. Classification (NCBI taxonomy): domain Eukaryota; kingdom Metazoa; phylum Chordata; class Mammalia; order Pilosa; family Myrmecophagidae; genus Myrmecophaga; species Myrmecophaga tridactyla. The sequence goes on along the minus strand of PVIY010013370.1, from coordinate 58,508 downwards.
ACTTCATAAGGCAGGAATTAAAGAAAACTTCTTCAACATGATAAAGAGCATATATGAAAAACCCACAGCTAACATCATACTTAATGGTGAGAGAGTAAAAACGTTCCCTCTAAGATAGGGGAGAAGACATTATCACCACTGTTATTGTACATTGTGCTAGAAGTTCTAGCTAGAGCAATTAGAAAAAAAAATAAATTAAAGGCACCAAAATTGGAAAGGAAGAAGTAAAACTATTGCTATTTGCAGATGACATGATCCTATATTTAGAAAATTTTTTAAAATGGTAGCAAAGCTAATTGAGCATTATAATAAGTGAGTTCATCAAAGAGGCAGGATACAAGAGCAATGTACAAATATCATAGTGTTTCTATACACTAGTAATGAGCTATCTGAGAAGATAATCAAGAAAAAAAACTCCACTTACGGAATTTTTAAAGAAATAAATATCTAGGAATAAACGTGACCAAGGATTAATGGGTTTATGCATAGAAAATGACAAAACATTGCTAAATGAAATTAAAAAATGACTTTAATAAATGGAAAGATATTCTGTGTGCATAGATTGGAAGGCTAAATGTTCAGATGTCAATTCTACCTGAACTGATCTACAGAATCAATACAATAACAATCAAAATTCCCACAGACTATTTTGTAAAAATAGAGAAGCTACTTATAAATTTTATTTGAAAGGGTAAAGGGCCTCACAACTAAAACATCTAAAAACATCTTGAAAAAGAAGAATGAAGTGGGAAGTATTACATTTCCTGACTTTAAAGCATATTATAAAGTCACAGTGATCAAAACAACATGATACTGAAATAAAGATAGACATATTGATCAGTGGAATTGAATTGAAAGCCCAGAAATAGATCCTCAGATCTATGGTCAATTGATTTTTTTTTTTTTTTTTTTGCATGGGCAGGTACCAGGAATCGAATGCAGGTCTCACAGCAGATGAGAACTCTGCGTGCTGAGCCACCATGGCCCACCCTATGGTGAATTGATTTTTGATAAGGCTCCCAACCCCACTCAATTGGGATACAATGGTATTTTCAATAAATGGTTTTGGACCATAAGTACAGGGAATCTTGAATAGGGCATGTCAGGTTAGTATGATGACCCGATAAATCCCAGAGTGATTTGGACAGTGAATAGAGAAGTATTTGCAGGGTCCCCATAGGGGAATGGGGAAAAAGGGAAAAAGATTCAACTTCCCCATTTGGAGAATTTCTGATATGCTCGCAAGCAATGGGGACAACCAAATCAATAGGCTGAACCCCCAATCTTGCAGTTTGCCCCAATGAAACTTATTCCTACAAAGGATAGGCTAAGCCTACTTAAAATTCTTAAAATTCCCAGAGAACTTCTTTTGTTGCTCAGATGTGGCCTCTCTCTCTAAGCCAACATGGCAAGGGAACCCATGATCCTCCCCTCCTATGTGGGACATGATTCCCAGGGCTATGAATTTCCCTGGCAATGTGGGACAGAAATGCCAGGATGAGCTGAGACCCAGCATCAAGAGATTGAGAAAACCTTCCTGACCAAAAGGGGGCAGGGAAAAATGAGAAAAAATAATGTGTCAGTGGCTACGAGATTTCAGAGTTGAGAGGTTATTCTAGAGGTTATTCTTATGCATTATATAGATATCCTTTTTCAGTTTATGGCGTATTTGAGTGACTAAAAGGAAGTACCTGAAACTGTAGAGCTGTTCTCCAGTAGTCATGTTTCTTGAAGATGATTGTATGAAGATATAACATTTACAATATGACTGTGTGATTGTGAAAACCTTCTGTCTGACACTCCCTTTTTCTAGGGTATGGGCAGATGTGTAAAAAGTATGGATTAAAAAATAAACAAATAATAGAGAAAAAAGGTTAAAGTATATTGGGTAGATGGAAATACTAGTGGCTGATGAGAGGGAGGGGTAAGGGGTATGGTATGCATGAGTTTTTTTTCTTTTTACTTCTTTTTCTAGAGAGGTATGTGTAGAATGTTTAACTACGGTGTTAAACATTTGGGGATGGACAGAGGTGACAGTAGCCTATTATTGCGAGAACAATTAGCAATGCTGAATGATGTGTAAGGGTGGTGGAAAGGGGAAGTTTACAGTCATGTATGTTACCAAAGGAAAGCTGGAGGTTAAAACATGGGGTTGTATAACATAGCGAATCTTGTGGTGGACAAAATCTGTAATTAACCACATAAATAATAAAAAAATTCTTTCATGAACTAGAGCAGATGTACGATACTATCTAAGAAGTTAATAATAGAGGGATATATGGGAGGAAATACAGGTTTACCATATGATCAAGTAATTATGCTGTTAGGTGTTTGCCCTACTGATTTGAATATTCATGTTTACATAACAACCTGCATGCAAATGATTACAGGAAATTTATTCATAATCACCAAAATCCATTAAAAAACAAAACAAAAGAAGATACCGATCTATAGACCAGTGGAGAAAAATACTATGACTTACCCATACAATAGAACAATATTCAGAGTTGAAGAGAAATGGGCTATCGAACCATGGAAAGAAATGGAGGGACATTTTAAATGCATTTTTCTAAGTAAATGAAACCAGTCCGAAAAGGCTGCATACTCTACAAATCCAATTAATGACATTTGGAAAAGGCAAAATATAATGATAGTGTAATGATCAGGAATTCACGGAGGTGGGAAGGGAGGGATGACTATATGAAGTACAAGCGATTTTAGGATAATAAAATCTTTCTGTATGATACTGTACTGGCTTATACATGACTTCACACACTTGTCAAAATCTATAGAACTTTACAATTACATGTAAAGAGGGAATCTTAATGTATGCAATTAAAAAAATTCACAAAGAGGTTAGAGGAGCCTAGAAAGCAATATAGGGTGAGAGAGGTGAATCTATCTCAATTACAGTTGTATGAACCAACCTCACAGAAGGGACTGAGAAGAAAAAGTGCTGACCCAAGCAACTTTATAAATGAGAGGTATCTGTAAGACCACAAATAATAGGAATTGCACATAAGCACAATAACCTAGTTCACAGAGTTGTGTCCCATGGGGTAATGGGCTAGCAGTACTGATATTGGTATACATGTACACTGGAATTTAACAAGGAGGAAAATTTGGGGGTATTGATTGTAACGTTCCATATCTTGTTTTGGATAGTCATTTCAAGGCTATCCACAATCAATTAAACATCAAAACAACTGTCAAGACTCATAAGACAGTGCATTAGCATCTCTGCATTATATTTTATGTAAATTATATTTTAATAAAAATTACATATTAAAAACACATCTCAAATCTGTCTTTCTTTTTAATTTTACTATTACTACTCTAATTCAGACCACCAACATTTATTTGCTAGAATTCTTGCAACAGCTTCCTAAGAGTCCATGTTATTTAAGTTTTCAACACTTTCGTTTATATTCCATCTCTGCAGATATCCTTCTAAAACGCAAATTTTTATGTGTCTTTCCTCTGATAAATAGTTCCTGCTCTAGTTTGCTAGCTGCCAGAATGCAACACACCAGAGACGGATTGGCTTTTAATAAAAGGGGATTTATTTCATTAGTTCTTCAGAGGAAAGGCAGCTAACTTTCATCTGGGGTTCTTTCTTACGTGGGAAGACTCAGAGTGATCTCTGCTGGCCTTCTCTCCAGGCCTTTGGGTTCCAACAACTTAACCCGGGGTGTTTTCTTTCTGCATCTCCAAAGGCCTGGGCTGAGCTGCGAGTGCTGAGATGAGGTATGCTGAGCTGCTTGGACTGTGCTATGTTGAGCTCTCTCATTTAAGCACCAGCCAATTTACTTAAACATCATTCATTGTAGCAGGCACACCTCTTAGCAGACTGCAGATGTAATGAGCAACAGATGAGGTTCACATACCATTGGCTCATGTCTGCAGCAGCAAAACTAGGTGCCTTCACCTGGCCAAGTTGGCAACTGAATCTAACTACCACAATCACTAAGAGTTTTTTGACTTTTAACTAGTGTTTATATTCCACTCAAACTAGTTGAATAACACTCTGCACTGATGCTTGTTAAAACTATGCCTTCCTTTGCCTTACCTTTTTTTTTTTGCATGGGCAGGCACCGGGACTTGAACCTGGGTCTCCGGCATGGCAGGCAAGAACTCTACCTGCTGAGCCACCATGGCCAGCCCTGCCTTACATTTTGGATATTATTTTTTGGAGTAGACCATTGCTTCTCTGGGCTCTGCCTGTATCCAAATTGAACTTTAATTCCCATATTTTTTTGTCCATTTACTCTACACATATATTCCCTCTCCTCTTATGATAAGCGATACTGAAATAATTAAGTTCTATTTATGTACAAGTAATTTTAATCTTGAATTTAAAAGAAAAATATACTGCACCAACAACATATCTCAGCACGAGCCAAGCATGTTAACTCAGTACTCTTTCTGGAAGCTTTTTGTTGAGTGTATGATTAATGAGCTGTTAGGAGTAAATTGCAAGCATATTCACACCTTTAAGTCGGTTTATTTAACTTTCATTTCATTGACTTGTAAGAACTTAGAAAACAAAAAGAAAGCGTGATTTTATGTCAGAGAGATAGAGTCAACTTGACAATGTAGACTTGAAAAGGAGTGCTTCAGATTTCTGTTCATCAAACATTTAATTGAAATAATATCAACTTCACTTATGTTTCTTGGTTTTCTTAATGTGAAATTAAATGGTCATTTTCAGTCTCTCAATCTATCATCTGTTTTTTCCAAACCAAGCTATTAGCCAAATCAGATAAATTAAGGCAGCAATACAGGCAGCCGCCAGCTGGCATTTGGAAGATTCATGGACCAGAGCCACCAGTGGGTCATCTGTAAAACTCCAAGTCAAATACCATTCTATCCTCCCTTGAAATGAGAAACGGAAGCTGGAACAACATGTGGTGGGAGCTTAGTGAGAAAGGAAGACTCTAGCTTAGGTACTTAAAAGCTTGTATAGATACTATCTTTGGACTTTAATTGAAAGCAGATTCAAATTGAGGCCTCTGTTCTTCCCTCTCTTTGACTTTAAGGGAAAAATTCAGTTAAACCTTCATGGAAAGAGTTTTCTGTTGCACATCTTGGTCAATATAAGTAAATGCAAACATTGCATGCGGCTACACTCTCTGATAGAGGTGCTAGGCAAGTATTTCTTGAAACAACTCTTATGCTTTGTATTTTAGGCTAACTCTCAGTAAAACTTTAAATTAGATGAAGTAACCTACAATTATCAGCTATTCTGCTTAAACATCTTTCTACTAAAAAACATAACAAAATAAAACAGAAACAACTTCTTCTCTGCCCTACTGCCATTGACTTAGTTGGGACTCATTACTTTTTGCCTATATTTCTGCCAAAACCTCCTAATCAGTCTCACTTTTTGTCTTGCTACGCCAACCCTACCTGCTAAAAAAAAAGAAAAAAAAATATGAATGATCTAAGATATAAAACACTAAGTCATTGCAGTCCTTCTACAAGTAAACCTTTAAACTAGATTCCCTATTCCCATCAGGATATACCCAAATTTGTTAATATGAACAACTCCACTGTTTCCTATTAAGCCTCAACCACCTTAGGACTCACCTTCTCTCTCTACCCTACTTGCTTGCTAAACTCTGAACTGGTTGCAATTTCTCAATAATGCCATGGTGCCTTTATCTCCAAACCTTAATCCATGTGTTGCTCTTCTTATTCCTGAGATATTTTGCTCACTCTGCTGCACCTGCTTGAGTAACTCATAACCCTACAAGGTCTAACTTGTGAGGCCTGAAAGAGCTCCCTAGGCAGAATGCCCACAGCAATCACACTGTGCTTTAATTATTGGTTAATATTTTGTTCATTCCATACAGCATAAACTCCTGGGAGGCAGGGACTGTGTCCTACACTCCTTATATTTGCAACCCTGAAACACAACAGGGAACATATTTTTCCCTAACAAACCTATTTAAACTACTGACAATTCCAGACCCTGGCACCCATCCTCTCTTCTAGCAGTTCCATTTCCTCAAGGTTCACATTCAAGAGACAGTCTTAGATAAGATGTAACACTTCCAAAATGAATTTGTATTTTAAAAAAGAGAATCTTTAGCAAACAAACATACAAATGCCAAAAGTGCAAGAAAAGATTTGCTATCGAGACAATAGGGGCTGAAAAACTGGACACCTACCTTCTTGTGTGTCAAGAATTAAAAGCAAACACTTCACATGTTCTCATTAGGCCATTCCTGTTTGCCCCAGCAGCAGATGAACTCTCCCTTTCTATCCAAAAGATGTTGTCCAGTATTTAAAAACAGTAGAGTTGTTTATTTCTGGCACTGGTCTGTGAAGAAATAAAGATTTTTAATTTGTAAAATAAATCATGCTTGGCTCCAAACTTCTACAACTTTAAAACCTCCTTAATTAAACAATCAGGTCAATTACAGGCTTCTTGGTTTAATGCTTGGGAGGCTGGGAACGGAAAGTCTCTCCATGACCCCAAGCTGAATGTGACCTGCAGTGGCCAATGCTATTCACACTGTTTTTTTGCTAAATCGATATTCTTATTTGCCTTTTACTTTTCCTTTAATCTTGCACACACATTAAGCCTGAGTGCAGAGTTTTCTGATATGATCTACATATCCCTATTTCTTCCCTCAACCTACTCTCCCACACAAATCATACACAATTTTACCATTAGAATCAAGAAAATTAAAAATTTAATGTTATTAGGGTGTTGGTAAAGTATGCAAGAAGATGAAGTATTTAGCAAAAAAGATAGATATAAATCCATGGTAGACCATGGGTTAGATTCTCCCCTGACTTTGCTAAAATTGGTATAGGGTTAAAAGAAAAATGGAGTTTTGTTCATTATTTGTGTAAAAGTATCTCATTATGTTATGGACAGCAGTATCTGTTACTCACTGAGTTTATTTATTTTTAATTTAAAAAAAAATTTATGATACATAACCACATACAAACACAAACATTCTTACCATATAATCATTCCATTCTTGTTATATAATCAATAATTCACAATATCATCACATAGTTGTATATTCATCATCATGATCATTTCTTAGAACATTAGCATCAATTCACAAAAAGAAATAAAAAAACAGAAAAAAAATTCATATATACCATACCCCTTACCCCTTCCTTTCATTGATCATTAGTAGTTCAATCTACTAAATTTATTTTAACATTTTCTCCCTCTATTTATTCATTTTTAATCCATAGGTTATACTTGTCTATTGCTAAGGTAGATAAAAGGAGCATCAGACACAAGGTTTTCACGATCACACAGTCACGTTGCAAAAACTGTATCATTTTACAATCATCTTCAAGAAACATGGCTACTGAAGCACAGCTCTATATTTTCAGGCAGTTCCCTCCAGCCTCTCCATTACACCTTAACAAAACAGGTGATATCTATTTAATGCATAAGAATAGCCTTCAAGAAACCTCTTGACTCTGTTTGGAATCTCTCGCCATTGACACTTTATTTTGTCTCATTTTGCTCTTCCCTCTTTTGGTCAAGAAGGTTTTCTCAATCCCTTGATGATTAATCTTTGACAATGACGGTCAGACTACCACTACCTGTAGGTTGGAAAGAAGCTCATTCTTCTGGAATAGAGTTGGTAATAATTGAAAGAAATTCAAGGTGTACATTTTCTAAGTGACTGGGTAGGTAATATTTGGATGCTTTTTAATGATAATTGGTTTCCCCTTTTATTTAGACTTACTAAAGGCAATGATCATGATATTATACTTTACAAATGTATCAACATATTCTATTTAATTTCATTTCATCAAAACAACTTTGTGGAATCGGCTATTATTCCAGCTTTATAGGGGAGGGAGCTGAGGCTCAAATCTTGCCTTGCCCTTTGTTATGTGGACGATACAGAAAACTGGGACTTGAACCCATGTTTTCTGATCCCAATTACCTTCTTCTCTGACCACAGATATGTTTTAACTATTCCAATATGGAATTAAGCACTGTGCTGCTGTTATGGAAAGCAGACTTTTCTCTACTTTGAAAGTAATAGATTATTTGGTTACAGCTAACAAAACCATTATTTTGTTGTATTCTTGTTTTTTGGATAAACACAGTGTTTTTATGGAGTAACTATGGCATGTGTACAGGATGCCAAATGTGTACAAAAATTTGGCAGCACTCTCAGAAAATATAGGCAAACTGGTTGTTTAGCCTTTACAGACAAAAGAGCAAGATAGATGCCTGCCTGGATTTGTCCCTTTGAGTCAGGCTTGATCACCTTTGTGCAGACATAGCTTTAAGCCCACCAAAGCCCTGAGGTATTCAGAAGTCTATAGGGAAGGAATTTGTAATTGCCTTGAAGGTGGCACTAAATGCGGGTGAAAATACTGACTTGGTTTTGATTTCAGAATCAAAACCCAGTCCAGAAGTGGGGAGCTGGGCGGGCACATACTGGGAAGCTGCAGTAGAGCACAAGGCTTACGGATAAGCTCTGTATGAAGGGAAGGAAAGAACAGTGTGTGTTATAAGCATCACAGTTTGGCCAAGTCATATGCCTTAGGTGTGGGAAAGTCGGGGTGACTGTAAGATAATGCCATGCTTCTTGGTCCATATCTGCTTTCAATTATGCTGATTTTGTCCATGGAATTATTCACAGCATCTAGGAATCAAAATCTATCCAGTTGTCTTCAATTGCAGAGAGCACAGTCTTGAGCCAGCTCCTGTTTTCCATTTCTAAAGGAATGAAAATACATTTGGCCTCCATTTATGCAGGTCACCCAGATGTAGCAAAAGTCTATGAATCATGTAATTGCTCAGCATATGGCAAATATATGCTGAAAATCTCTGAACAACAATGGATCTCTGCACCCACAGCAAAGGAAAGGTTGAGCAATCAAAGTGTGCAGCCTTGGCACCAGACCTTGAATGCAGGCGGAAGACAAAGGTATGTTTCTCTGCTGTGATTGTTTCATGACCTATCAAATGTGAAAAAGTACAGAATTTAAAGAGCCCAGTGGTGACTCTGGTAAGGTCACTGAAATAGGTGTTTACATATACAATTATCTGTGTTAACTGATATGAAAATTGCAGCAAAGCCCAAAGAAGAGTGAGGCACAAGCACAGGGGAGATTTCCTCCAGATTGAATTTTCAGTCCAAAGGCTATGTTCTTAAACATCCCATGCAGCTAATTCCAGTGAATATATTTCTTTAGCAAAGCATTTTTCCATGGACTGTTTGCTGGTAGTGTATGTAAAATGTAAACCAAAACAAAGCAAAGAAGAGAAAAAATATATGATAAAAAGTAGTAATTCTTAGCAGGGATGATAATTAATTGTCTTTCCCTTTCAGTATTAATTGTCCACTTTAATATTTTAAGGAGTATCTTTTTTATATAATAAAATTTTTGGTACAATGGTCAGAACATATGGGTCTCTAATTTACACAACATGAAGGGTAAAAAGTAAGTTATAAGTTAGTTAGGGGCTACGCTGTGCTTGCGTCTCCTCTGTAACTTTCACTCTATATGAACACCCAGCTTGTGTTCAATTAAACCTGAGGTTGGTAAGGTGATGCTATTTTTCAAAAACCTTGAGATAAAATTGGTAATTCTTTATCTTTTACCCTTGGGTCCTGTGTTTTCAACAAACCTAATTTACCTTTTACGTGGCAGCCCTATCTGTATTTGAAAGCAGCATCTTGTGCCAAGCGCCCCACGCTTTGGCCCTCTAGCTTTCTTTTGCATCAAAGCAAAACAATCTAGTTCCTGCAGCAGTCTTCTAAAGACAAGATTCTGAGGCCTTCCAAAATCCCTTTTGTTTTTTCAGAACACATTCCGTTTTACACTTCCCTTTTAAAACGTGTTACCCCAAGTGGAGCAAAATGCCACTGGTGTAATTTAATTCTGTTATAGCAGGTGAATACCAAATTAGATGTTTTTCTTGTCACGTCACTGTTGACTCATAATAAATTAACTACTGCTATGCCACAAGGATTTGGCTAATTACCACAATTTTCATTTTCCCTATGACAGCATGGTTCTTCATGTTGTCCTAATAGATATTGTGAAATCTAATGTTAAATGAATTTTGCAGTCCACAAAGATTATATGTACTGCAAATATTTCCATCTAATTCAGAGAAATATCTAAGGTGGGTCTGATATGACTTGTTTTCCATGTTATGAAGCCAGGTCCAAATGACACCTGTTTCCTCTTGGAAGTTCTCATAATTTTATCATGTGTCCAAGATCAATGTCAAGTTCACCAGTCTTTTTAACTGATCTTCTCCTTTGTGAAAATCAAAAAAGCATTCACCTATGTCTAATTTTCTTTAAATGTCCTCAAAAATAATTGATAATGTTCTATCATTTTTGCTATCATCCAGACCATTGTGTAAAATTTTCTCCTTCTCAAGTCTCGGTCCCTAGGAAACAAGCTGGATAGTTCAGAGGTTTTAAAAAGTGTGGATACGGTTGAAGAAATGTAATAAAGGGTGGTGTATTACCCAAGTAAATGTGGGGAGCCATTACTTTTTCTAGGCATAGAGGACCAAGTGAGGAAAGCAATTTCCATGAACCCATAAAGAAAGTTGAATGGAGAGGTGCTCCTTCCAGAGGCTGGGGCTTTTAAAAGAGACATACAGCCAACCTCAGTGACTCAGCAGGGAGGGAGTAAAGGCACTCAATATCCCAACCATAATCTTCTCATTTTTCATATCCAACCAGGGCACCTCATTGGCTGAAACCCACCAGGAACCAGGAGACAAAGTGGCCTGTTGTAGTCTACTCAGCTAACCTCCTAGGGCACAGGACAGGATGGAAAAGATAAAGAGTGAAGCATGAAGAGGAAATGGAAGATATATGGCAGACCTTCATACCTAATAAGAGTCTACCATCATAGCTTACCTTTCATTCTAAGAGCCCATCATTTCAGAGTCACAAAAATGCAGTTTGTTCCAACTATATAGACTTTACCACATAAAGCCTTGACAATAGAAATAACACAAACAGTCCCTGCTTGCCTATTTTAAAAAAGAAGAAAGAGGAAAAATCAAGGAATTAATTGTTCACTTGGAAGAAATAGAGACAGAACAGCAAACTAATTCCAAAGCAAACAAAAGGAAAGAAATAACGAACATTAGAGCAGAAATAAATGAAATTGAGAACATGAAAGCAATTGAGAAAATCAACAAAACCGAAGTTGGTTTTTTGAGAAATCAATAAATCAATGATCCCTTAGCTAGGCTGACAAAAAAATAAAATAAAAAAAGGAAGAAAGAAAGAAGATGCAAATAAAATCAGAAATGGAAGAGGGGACAAAACCACTGACCCTGAAGAAATAAAGGAGGTGATGAGAGGATACTATGAGCAACTATATGCTAATAAACTAGACAACACAGATGAGATGGACAACTTCCTAGAAAGGCATGAGCAGCCAACATTAACTAAAGAAGAAACAGATGACCTCAACAAACCTTAATCCCAAGTAAAGAGATTGAATCAGTCATCAGGAAGCTCCCACAAAAGGGAAAGTCCAGGACCAGATGGCCTCACATGTGAATTCTACCAAGTGTTCAAGAAAAATTAGTACCAATCCTGTTCAGCCTCTTCAAAAAAATTGAAGAGAGGGAAAGCTACCTAATTCATTCTATGAAGCCAACACCACCATGATACCAAAGCCAAACAAAGATACTACAATAAAAGAAAATTACAGACCAATCTCTTTAATGAATACAGATGCAACAATCCTCAAGAAAATGCTTACAAAATAAATCCAGCAGCACATTAAAAGAGTTATACACCATGACTAAGTGGGATTTATTCCAACTATGCAAGGCTGCTTCCACATAGTAAAATTCATTAAAGCCATACACAATAGCAATAAATCAAAGTGGAAAAACCACATGCTCATCTTGATTGATGTGAAAAGGCATTTGACAAAATTCAGCCTCCTTTCTTGGCGAGAACACTTTAAAGGATAGCAATAGAAAGGAACTTCCTCAATAGGATAAAGAGAATATATGAAAAACCCACAGCTAACATTATCCTCAATGTGGAAAGACTGAAAACTTTTCTTCTAAGATCAGGAGCAGGACAAGGATGCCCACTGTCACCACTGTTATTCAACAGTGTGCTGGAAATTATAGTTAGAGCAAGGAGACAAGAAAAATAAATAAAAGGCAACAAAACTGGAAAGTAAAAAGTAAAACTGTCACTGTTTGCAGATGACATAATATTATATGTTGAATATCCTGAAAAATCTATAGCAAAGCCACTAGAGCTAATAAATGAGTACAGCAAAGTGACAGGGCACAAGATCAATGCCCCCATATCAGTAGTTTTTCTCTATACTAGTGATGAGCAATCTGATGAGGAAATCAAGAAAGAAAATGTCTATTTACAATAGTAACCAAAGAATAAAATACTTAGGAATAAATTTAACTAAGGATACAAAACACCTATACACAGAAATCTACAAGAATTTGCTTAAAGAAATCATGGAAGACCTAAATAAATGGAAAGGCATACTATGTTCATGGATTGAAGATTAACTATAGTTAAGATGCCAATTCTATCTAAATTGATTTATAGATTCAATGAAAAACCAATTAAAATATCAACAACATACTTTGCAGAAATAGAAAAACCAATAACCTAATTTGTTTGGAAGAACAGGATGCCCTGAATAGCTAAAAATATCTTGAGAAAGAAAAAATTAAATGGGCAGTCTCACACTACCTAACTTTTAAGTGTAGTACAAAGCTACAATGCTCAAAAGAGCATGGCACTGATCTACTGACCAATGGAATTGAACTGAATGTTCAGCTATAGACCTTCTCATCTATGGACAATTCATCTTTGTAAGGCAGTCAAGTCAACCCATCTGGGTCAGAGCAACCTTTTCAATAAATTGTGTTTGGAGAACTGGATATCCATATGCAAAAGAATGAAAGAGGACCCAAATCTCACACCTACACAAAAATTAACTCAAAATGGATTGTTGACCTAGACATTAGGGCTAAGACCATCAAACTTTTAGAAGAAAATGTGGGGAAATATAGTACAAATCTTGTGATAGGAGGCAGTTCCCTAAACCTTACACCCAATTGAAAAAAACAAATAGATAAATGGGATCTTTTAAAAATTAAACACTTAGTGCATCAAAGAACTTTGTCAGGAAAGTAAAAATTGTCTCCCTATGCAATGGGAGACAATATTTGGAAACCACATATCACTTAAGGGTTTAGCATCCAGAATATATTATATATATTATTATTATGGATATTAAAATAAAATATATAAAATATTTTACATTTTTGCCATTTAAAAATGGGCAAAAGACATAAACAGACACTTTCAGATGAGTAAATCCAAATGGCTAAAAGGCACATGAAAAGACACACAACTTCACTGGCCATTAGGGAAATGCAAATCAAAACCATAATGACATATCATCTGACATCCCCTAGAATGGCCATTATCAAAAAAACAAAACAAGGCTGGAGAGGATGTGGAGAAAGAGGCACACTTATTGGTGGGAATGTATAATGGTACAACTGTTATGGAAGGCAGTTTGGTAGTTCCTCAGGAACCTAGGTATAGAATTGCCATATGATCCAGCAAGCCCATGAATATATATTCAGAGGAACTTAAAGCAAGGGCACAAACAGACATTTGCACACTGATGTTTATAGCAGCATTATTTATGGTTGCCAAGAGATGGAAACAGCCCAAACGTCCATCAACAGATGAGTGTCTAAACAAGCCGTGGTATATACATATGATGAAATAGTATACAGCAGATAGAATAAGTTCATGAGGCATGTAACAACATAGATGGACATTGAGGACATTATGCTGACTGAAATTAGCCAGAAATAAAAGGACAAATACTGTGTGGTCTCACAAATGTGAACTTTGAGAGTTGAAGTTAAGAACACAGGTTATCAGGAGATATAGCTAGGGCAGAGATTGGGTATTTGGTGCTGAAGGGATACAGATTGTGCAACAGGACTGATTGTAAAAAATCAAAAATGGATAGCACAATACTACCTGATTGTAGCACAATAATATAAGAACACGGATGAAGTTGAATGTGAGTATGATTGAGGGAGAATGGCTGGGGCCATGTATGAAACCAGAAGAAAAGATAGAGGGTAAAGACTGAGATAGTAAAACTTAGGAATGCTTAGGGTGGGCAATGATGGTGATTAAATGTACAAATAAAAAAAAACATTTTTTCATAAAGGAGAACAAGTGAATGGCAACATTGCAAACTGTTGAAAATGGATGAACACAGGAAAAAGTATAATCAATGCAAGCTAGTGCCTATAGTCAACAGTAACACTGTACTATGATTCCACTGAATGTAACCAAGGCATTAGCTGAAACAAAGTGTCAACAGGTGGGGTGCATGGGGGAGGGGCATGCATTCTTTGTGGAAGAAAAGGAAATATCTTCATATAGAGTACCGTGGCAAAACACTTACTTAGGTTGGATTGTATGATGTGCAAACAAAACTTAAAAAATGAACAGAGAAAACAAGTGTGAGAGAAAATGTGGAGAAAGAGATGTACCTATTCACCGTTGGTAGGGAAGCTGAGAGGTGCAGCCCCTCTGGAGGGCAGTGTGGGGGTTCAACAGGAGGCTAGGGTGGGGTTGCATATAATCCTGACACCCTGTTGCTAAGTATAAACCTGGAGGAATTGAGTGTGGGGACATGAATGGACATTTGTACCTGGTGTTCATGGTATGAGGATTTGTGATTCACAATGGAAGGAAGTGGCCTAAGCATACAACAACTGAGGAATGGAAGGGGGAACTGTGGTGTATGTATATATATAAAATGGACTACTGAGAAGCCACAAGAAGGAATGAAGTTGTGAGGCATGCAACTAGGTGAATGGACCTTAAGGACTGCGTGTTGAATGAAAGGTCAGAAACAAACAGACAAATATTATCACGCCTCACTCACATGGACTAAGTATAATTTAAAAACTCAGTGAACAGAAGTTGAGAATATGGATTATCAGGTTGGAGCCTATTGTATAGGGTCCTAGATTGTAAGCTCTTACAGCAGTCATATCTATTCTGGAGTTGTAACTATTATTTCTAAATTCTAAGATACTGAGCTGTTTCGTGTGTAACCTAGTCATTTCCAGAAACTTCAGGGAAGTTTATGTGACACCTGAGACTCAGAGTTAGAGCTGAGTATAAAAGGCAGTATTGCCCCTTACAGGAACTGTTTAAAAAGGTGAAAAAGGGGATCAGGTTTCAACTACAGATATGAATGAAGCTATCTGGATAGTACTGTGGTAGAACAGGATACAGAGTAAATGATGGTATCATCCATATTTTACAACGTCAACATCTGTGTGAGACCAAAGGGAGAGATGTTTATTTCATGCAAAATTTATATTTTGGGTAGCACATTACCTAATTTAACTTGTACTGTCAGTTTAGTTGAACTCTGTAAATACATGAATCTTAAATAAGGTGTGAGATCTTGTTGGTTTGCTCAGGTTAGTGTTATGCCTGGATTTATCCCAGAGTAATTTGGGCAGTGAATAAAGAAGTACTTGCAATGTCCCCTTGGGAGACTGGGGGGGAAAGAAAATATTCAACTTCCCCGTTTGGAGAATGTCTGATATTCTCACAGACATTGGGGATTACCAAATCAATAGGCTGAGCCCTCAGTCTTGGGGTTCGCCCCATGACACTTATTCCTGCAAAGGATAGGTTAAGCCTACTTAAAATTATGCTTAAAAGTCATCCTTAGAAAACCTCTTTTGTTGCTCAGATGTGGCCTCTCTGTCTAAGCCAGCTCAGCAGGTGAACTCACTGCCCTCCCCTCTACATGGGACATGACTCCCAGGGCTGTAAATCTCCCTAGCAACATGGGACAGAAATCCCAGGATATGCCAGAACCCAGGCTTGAGAAAGTCTTCTTGACCAAAAGCAGGGAGAGAGAAATGAGACAAAATAAAGTTTCAGTGACTGAGAGATTTCAAATAAAGTTGACAGTTTATCCTGGAGGTTATTCTTATGCATTATATAGATATCCTTTTTTTAGTTTTTAGTGTATTGGAGTGGCTAGAGGGAAGTACTGAAACTGTTGAGCTGTGTTTCAGTAGCCTTGGTTCTTGAAGACGAATGCATAACAATATAGCTTTTACAATCTGATTGTATATTTGTGAAAACCTTGTGTCTGATGCTCCTTTTATCCAGCATATAGAAAGATGAGTAAACAAATATGGATTAAAATAAATAATAATAGGGCCAATAAGGGGTAAAATAAATTGGGTAGATGGAAATACTAGTGGTCAATGTGAGGGAGGGGTAAGGAGTATTGGATGCTTGAGTTTTTTCTTTTTTCTTTTTTATTTCTTTATCTAGAGTGGTGCAAATGTTCTAAAAATGATCATGGTGATGAATACACAACTATGTCATGATATTGTGAGCCATTTATTGTGCACCATGTGTGGACTGTGTGTGAAGATTTGTCAATAAAAATATTAAAAAATAAAGATAAAGCCCTGCTATCCTGTGTCTTTGTATTAAATTACTAGTGAGTATGGGGTCCAGTGATGGTAGAGGGGGAATCATATTTTCAGTTCAAAAGTAAATTTATCATCTCTGAAAAATTAACTTCTCTTCATGAGTTTCTTGTTTCAATCATTGGTACCACCTTTCTTTTAATTCATGAGTGAAAATACCTAAATTAACCTCCATTGTAATACCTCTAGAATCTGAAGTCTCTACTTTACCCCACTACCATCATCCAAATTAGTCCTGATTGCCTCCCATTGGACTAGTTAGATAAACGCTCTCTGGCTACACTCATTATGCCTTCTCATTCCTCATCCTGATTCCAAATTAATTATTATAAAATGTAATCACAGAACTTCTCTTGTTATTATTATTATTTAATAATGATATTATTATATCAGTATAATATGCATTCATTGCTGCCTACTGAATAATGTCCAGACTCTTTGACCAGCATTTAAAACCCTCTGCTAAATAAGCTGCTGAGTCCAACTGTACTTGACACTATATTTCTTTTACATTTTCTAGGTATTATTATTTTAGATTTTCTAGGTATTATTAGTAGGTATTATTATCATAAGCTGTATTGTATAAATTTAAGCAAACAACAAAGTCCAGAAAAATGAAGTAATTTACCTAAAGATGTGTGTCATGGAGTTGGCAAAGCAAGAATTCACACACAGCAATGTGACCTCCAAGCCATGTTCTTTAGTGATCCTGCCAAGGACAGCTCACATGCTACTTCCTCCAAGAACTCTCTACTAAACATTGTAGGCACAGCTATGATTTCCCATAGCACTCTGAATACTCATTAGGGCATATGCCACATTTTAAAGTGTACAATAGTTACTAGGGTATAAGTTTTAAACTCCTACCCAACACTATAAGTTCCTTAAGAGCTACAATCATCTCACATTCTTTTTTTTTTTTTTTTTTTGCATGGGTAGGCTCCAGGAATTGAACCTGGGTTTCCAGCTTGGCAGGCAAGAATTCTGCCACTGAGCCACCATCACACTACCCTCACATTCATTTTTAAATCTCCTCGATGCCTAGCAAAGTAGACAGAACTCAACAGATTTTGCATGGTGAATCACTCAATAGTACAGTTTATCCTTAAAAAATGCTACCAATTTTAGTCTGCAATGAATTATTTTAAAAGATAATCTTTACAAAACAATCATCTTCAAGAAAGTAGGAAATGGGTTGAGAATGATACAGTAATAAATGCTCAAACTTCTCTTTCAAGATGGTGGCTAGATCAAGGAAATCAATTGAATCAGGACCTTTTTATATTTCTTAAAATCATGTATACTTCCCTATCAGCCCCAAATATCATAGATAGGAACTAACAACTCAACTCAATGCCTCTAAAATCACATCTACAAGAAAATTTCTGTTGAAATTCCATGACTTGTAGGTCACACACTAATTAGTAGGGATTTCATCTGAGGCTCAGGCTTTTTATTTTTCATTGATGTGTTTTTATTTGACATCATGTCTAAGTGCCATTTAGGGGTAGAAAGAGAGTGTTGGATGTTTTGGAAGTGCTAATTAGAATAGATAATAGCCTTAGTACCTTTTTTCCTGCATTAAGAATACACATTTTTGTGACATGGATTGGCACATTCTTGGCTTTTAGGAAGGAGTTGTATGGATGCTTTGATTAATCTTTTTGCTTCTCTAGGTCATGAACTTACTAACATCTTTTTTTGTGTGTAATTATGTAAGTTCACTTGCACTATATAGATGTTCTCTAAATGTAGATTCTGTGACAGATTTGGACTGAAATTCATCATAATCAGTGGATTGAGTCTTCATTCAGAAGATTGTTTGACACTAGGGGAATGCCTTATAATTTTTCTCTAACTTTTACCTTAAGGGTTTTTATGGTAACAGAGCCATGGTTACAATACAGGGTTTGCAGGTTTGATGGGTCATGGTTTAAGCTCGACTCTTGCACTTACTTCATATAACTATGGGCATGTTACTTAACTCTCTAAGCCTGTGTCTTCACCTGAAAATAGAGATATAAGAACAAAGAATGATAATGCAGTAGATGATTGTAAGGATTTAATAGGTTAAAATCTTAACATGCTTAGCACGATGTCTAGTACATATAGGAGTTCAATAAATATTTGATTGAGGAATAAGTTAGTAAATGAAGTATATTCAAATATAAGGAAATGCTGTTTTACGAGAACAAAGAAATACAGAAGTGATTCTGTTTGTAGCAGTTATTTACCTTCTTACTATGCCAAAAAAATAAGAAATGATTATGCAAGAAATCATACATGCGTGAGGATAAATTATTAGAAAAATTATATATAATATAATATAGTAAAATATAGAGAAACTACAATATGCATTTGCTCTCACACCAAATTTTTCCTCTGTCCTTAAAAATGACTTGGTCATTTATTTTTAATTCAGCAAATTTCATATTTTATGTTAGTGGTTGCATTCTATTGTACCAGCCCTCACTCATAATTTTAAACAAAACTGATCCATACGTACATGTCTGATTCCTGTGGGAGAAACTGTTGTTGCAGCTCCAGTGATGTTAGCGGCAATAGCCCAATAACTTCCTCACTACATGTGCCTTCTCTCCCCAGATTCTCACACTTGGCTTTTGTCTCCTATCTTCAGCTCTGCCACTGTTCCTTGGAAATGGTCTCCACATTTGGTTCCACAGGATTTCTTTCCTTGGGTTTCCCAGTGGCCCTGGTGTATCTCTGGCTGATTTTGGCTGCCTTTACTGGGACATTTGCCTCTATTCTGTCCTTTGTGCCTGAAGTCCAGCATTAGGACTTCGGAATTTTCCTCAGTTCCCCAAAAAGTTGCTTTTGATGTTTATAGTGGTGAGGGTAAGACAGAACCTGTTTTGAAATGCACTTTCCCCTGGGTTCTAATTCTTCCTTTTGTAATTTTATTGAGAGATTCCAAGCATAAACCCCACTTTCTACCCTGGTCAACTTGGAGGTATATAGAAATGCCTTCAAATTGAATAAGATACATTTTGATATTAGTTCAGCATTTACCTGAGTATTTTAACTTTTTATTCAAAAACTTATTATATCGATTACATTGAAATTCAATTTCTACTTGTTTGCCAGCTGCATCTTCAAGGAAAATAGATTACTTATTTTTTGGCAAAAAAATAAAGAACTTGCCTGTGGAGAAGACAGGTGTAAGCCTTGCAAATCCCACTGACTGAGAATTAGTTAATAGATGGAGATTGTATGTATTTAGCTCAGCTCTTGTCTCTAAATTCAATTTGATTTACAATGGAATTATATGTTTTGGGATTTCTCCAAAAAGAAATAAGATAAGAAATTGGGGGTTGGGGGGTGAGGGAATTCAAGGGGTTGTTGAGTAATTTTAATAAACAAGGTATAGTCTTAGAATCTTAGTTGTATTAACAAAACTTCACAAATACAACTGAAAACAAAACCCACACCCTTCTTTTCTTTCTTTTTTACAAACTGTGTGATTTTTGGAAGGTTGTAAATGATGAAAACAAAGCAGGTAAGAAAAATTTTAAAAGAATATGTTAATACCGAATCACTATTAATCACTTTTGCATGTACAGGTAGGAATGAATCATTTGAAAAAAAATGGACTTTGAGTGAGACAGATCTGGAATTAAAAACTTATTCTGGGGTGGCTGCTGTGGCTCAGCAGGCAGAGCTCCGACCTGCCCTGCTGGAGGTCTGGAGTTTGATCCCTGGTGCCTCCTGCCCATATGCAAATTAAAAAAAAAACAAAAAACTTATTCTTTCACCTAACAGTTGCTATAATCTTAGACAAATTGATTAAACTTCCTTATTATCAGAATCTGAACTGTGAAATAGAAATAACATCTACTTTGTGGTGGGGAGAAGGGGAGGTGGATGGTTGAGGATTAAATAGTATATGCAAATGTATTTTTCAACTTGAGGTAGTTAATATTATAATGATATAATTTTTAAGTATATATATATTGTTGTGCATATATTTTAACCTTCAAACATGCTCCATACAGGTCAGATATACCCTGAAGGGCAGGAAACCAGGGGTAGACCTTTCTGCAGAATTAGAGATAAGAGGAGAAAGAGTTTTTCTTTTCTTTTCTTTTTGTAATTCACTTTCTTTTGCTCTTTTTGTCACAGTGAGCCATGTCTGGGAATGCCTCCTGCCTGGTAGATACCTCTTATTTGGAAGCCAAATAGAGATCTAGGATGACTTTTAGAACGGAAACATCATCACTGAGAGGAGGACCAGGCTCCAGTCTAGATCTTAAAGGAAAGGGCAGAAACCAAAAATCATCTGCTAGACCTGGAAGTCTGTACACAGTCCTGCTCAGCTCATCAGGGTGGAAGAAAGTTAATTTGGGATGAAGACTCAGGAATAATTTTGGAGTTGTCTCTTTGCATGTAGCCCTCAGGAACTAAGAACAATGGCTGTTGAAGAAAACTGCTCAGACATGTGGGGATGGCCATATCACCATCACTAAAAGGTCCAGTATGTCAAAGAGAGAGCAAGTTTGTATCCCTAGTACTGGACAGCTATCCTATCAGAACTTGAAGACCTTCTCTAGTTGTAGACCCCATGAAGTGAAATAGCTTATGGGTGGAGTTACTATATTTGTAATTAATATGTGATCTGGAAATTTTTACATGTTTACAACCTTGAAATACACTTCTGGAAGCATGAAACTAAATTTAAGTGATCATTTCTCCACTCTCCCTTTTAAGCTTGCAGACCTTTCCATGGGCCCCTCAGTTCAGTCGTCCTGAGGTCCAGGCCTCCTACCTACACTGACAAATGGGTTCTCCCTGCTTGCTTGCCAGCCCTAAGGTTCTTCTTGCACAGACCTCCAAACTTGGTCCTCCCTAAGCCTTAGAACTTCTGACAGGAATGCCACATGCACCTCTGCCTCTGCACATCCATGTGTTAGCCTGAGCTGCTTCTGGCTTTACTGACACAGTGTACTCCAGGCCTCCTACCCCACCCAAGCAGGCCCCATACTGACCCCTGCTTCTGCAGAGAAGTTCTGTGAACTGTTCAGGTTGAACTTCTTTGCCATTCGGTGGGCTTTACCTAACCTTCTCTAATGAGATCTGAATCCCTTTCTAAGTTTGTCCTTCCTAGGGTATCATATAGTTTTCTAATATCCTATACATACTCTTTTATTATTGTTTAATAATTCCTAATATTCGAATTCCCATGTTTAAATTACCATGATTCCCATCTTCTACATTGTCTCTCTATATTAAATATAATCAGACAAATCCTTCATATGTTCTCTGAGGAACCTCTAGATTGGATATCCCTATTCCTTCCTCTGTAGTCAACCTCAAGCCCCACAATGTAAGACTCCATCACAAAACTACCATCACACTTATGTCATTTAACACAGTCCAAGTTACTTGTTTTTTCCTTGTGGAGACTAGAATCGGAAATTTCCAAAATGTTTTGGCCAAATGATTAATAGTCTAACAATTACAAGTAATCAGAAGGGGCAGACTGAGTCATAACTGCCTTACATAAAAACTAAGCTGGCAAATCTGGCTCACAAATTAAACATTTTCAGCACAAATATAACTTTCTCCTGATTTGGAATATCCTTTTAGGGTATAACTCGATAAAATATAGTTGAGTCTTAGGTTTTTTCCAAATCTACCTTTCTGCATGTATTATTTATAACCTAAATCAGGATGCATCAGGGATTGAAATGAAATACTAAATAATTATGCACAAATCAATATCATCCCAATTAAACAAGGATATATGCTTACCCTGTCCATGACTAGCCAATTGTTTGTAGGATTTTCTCATGTAAACACTTAACAAAAGTTGGCTACTAAAATTAGTATAGGGTTATTAATTTATTGATAGGATACATACACGATGGACACTGGGGAGAATGAAAAGGCTGAGAAAAATGGTCTACCTCAATTTCAATGGTCTTTTGACAAGAATCATGTGATCACTTATAATATTGGTTTAATTTAATATTATCACAAAATTTATGAAAGCATGCTTACTCATGGTTCAGGCATTTAACTTTCTTTGTTAATTTCTCTTCTTACCATACTATTGTTGTTGTAATTACTATGCAAAACAATGTGTTTCTCTTTCTCTTAAAAGCCATATGTAGAATTTTTGGCATTAGTATATCATAAGTAGGTAAGTGTTTTGGTTTGCAAGTTGCTGGAATGTGATATACCAGAAATGGAATGGCTTTTAAAAGGAAAAATTTAATAAGCTGCAAGTTTAAAGTTCTAAGGCCATGAAAATGTCCAAATTAAGGCAAGGCTATAGAAATAGCTAATCTAAGGCATCCAGGGAAAGATATCTTGGTTCAAGAAGGTCAATGATGTTCAGGGCTTCTCTCTCAACTGGAAAGGCACATAGTGAACATGGTGACATATGCTAGCTTTCTCTCCTGGCTTCTTATTTCATCATGTTCCCCCAGGAGCATATTTCTTCTTCATCTCCAAAGGTCTATGGCTGCATGGGTTCTGCGATTCTTGTGGCTCTGAAGATTTCTCCTAAATAGTTCAGTTCCTCTTTTAAAGGCTTCTAGTAAACTAATTAAGATCCACCTCGAATGGGTGGAGTCACAGCTCCCTCTAATCAAAGTTAATACCCACAACTGGGTATGTCACAACTCTCTGGAAATAATCTAATCAAGCTTCCAACCTACAGTACTGAATTGGGATTAAAAGAAACAGCTGCCTCTACAAGATGGATCAGGATTGAAACGTGGCTTTTCTAGGGTGCAAAATCCTTTCAAATTGGTACAGTAAGTATGAGTGACAACTAAAGAACCAATAGCTAAAGCAACCAAAGGTCACAACACCTCTTTTCTGTGGTCTACAATCTTGCTATCTATTATGACAAACCTTTCAGAAGTGTGTTTTCTAAAACAGTAGCCACTAGCCACATGTGACTCTAACTTAAACTGGTTAACAAATCCATACTTACCATTTTATTTTCTCAATCATACTAAGCACAAAACAGGTACTCAGTACCCCTTGTGTCTGGTAGGTGCCATACAAAACAGGGCAGAATTCAGAATATTGCCATCACTGCATTGCTGACCCAGAACTCTAAATAAGTATGAATAATAATAACTATGTTAAAATTAAAACATAGCAATAATTTATCCACCTGGTTAGGATGTAGAAGGATACAAAATACCTTTGCTACAATGATAATAATAAAAAATGGAGAAATTAAACATTACACTATTCGACAGATCTAACAATGAAAGGTGGATTTACAGAATCCTTGATGAATGAATTCCAGAGAAAAGTAATCCATTTATAGTTAGTAGAGGCCAGAGATGTTACCTTTCTGGGGTGGACAGATGGTCTGGGTTCAGATCCATTGAAGAAGGGGCCTACAATAGCTTATAAGAATTTTCCAGAACTAAAGAAATAACAGTAAAGATTAGATGACACTGTGTGCTCCTAGAGTGGACTGGAATTTGGAAGTTTCCCAAACACAAAATCAAAGTGTCAAAGGCCTGATCATTCTCTACCTGACCCCTACTTCCTCTATCTATAAATGAATGCCATGAGTAATTGAAAATGCAGTCAAAATCCCTCTCAGCACTGATAATAAGATCAAAAGGCAGTTGGTGACACAGTATGTGAGAGGTTGGGAATTAGAAAATTAAACACAAGTGAATGCAATGTAATTAAAGCTGTAGCCTGGCATCGGATCAACTGAACACTAGGAGAAATATGAATAATCATCCTCTCACCCTGGCATCCAAACAGAATAAATAGCTTGCATTGTGATAAATAAACAAAACAAAAAAAATTTTTATGTAAGGCTCCCCTGTTATATTATACACAATGTCCAGAACAAGACACGTCAAGAAGTAGAAAAATGTGACCTATGATAAGATAAAACATAATCATTAAAAGCAGAAACACAGATGACCCAGGTACAAGTTTTTTTTGACTTTTACAAGTCAAAAAAAAAAATAGACAACCCAATAAAATGTTTGAGCAGACACTTGACAAAATAAGATGTATAAATAGCCAAAATTTATGACTTGTGAAATACTCGTAGTTAGATTCAGTTGTCAACTTGGCCAGGTGAAGGCACCTAGTTCTGTTGCTGTGGGCATGAGCCAATGGTACTGAACCTCATCTGTTGCTGATTACATCTGCAGTCGGCTAGGAGGCGTGCCTGCTGCAAGGAATGATGTTTAACTTAATTGGCTGGTACTTAGATGAGAGAGCTCAACATAGCACAGCCTAAGCAGCTCAGCATACCTTATCTCAGCACTCGCAGCTCAGCCCAGGCCTTTGGAGATGCATAAAAATATCACCCCAGGGAAAGTTGTTGGAACCCAGAGGCCTGGAGAGAAGGCCAGCAGAGATTACCCTGAGCCGTCCCACATAAGAAAGAACCTCAGATGACAGCTAGCTGCCTTTCCTCTGAAGAACTGACAAAATAAATCCCCTTTTATTAAAAGCCAGTCTGTCTCTGGTGTGTTGCATTCCAGCAGCTAGCAAAGTAGAACAGTGATCAAGGACATGCAAATTATACCCACAATGAGGGAAAATTCACACCACATCATAATTCTGTTTGGCACTGTTTTCATATATATATATGTATGTATTTCTTAACCATTTCATGGTTAGATATATTTATAACCATGTACTATTTTGAGTCTTGAAATATTTATTGATCATTATGTCAATAGAACTAAAGTTGGAAAATCTATTTCTTCCCAATTTACATGATGAGCATTCTTAGGGAAGTATAATAAAAATAATTTAAAATATATGACCATATCTCAAACTAAAAGATGAGGGAGAAGAAGAGAGAAATTGATTCATAGTAGACAGAAAGGAAGCAGAAACTGAAAAGTCAGAATGGTGAGCAGAATTTGAATCCAAATTAGCCTATCGAGTTACTGGTATCAAATGCAGACTTTAAATGTACTATGGGGCTGGGATTCTAATTTCAAGGAGAGGAACCTAGGTTTCTTATGCATATTGACTTGAAAAGGAGCGACCCAACATAAAGCAGTGTTCAAAAAGGACTATTCCAAATTAAACTAGACTAGACTTAGGCTTGATAAATTTTACCAGACTGGAGGGAATACAAATGCCATTAGCTTCAGGCACCAAGTAGAAACAAAATAAAAAGTTATTGGAGTACCACACTTGTACCACATGTTGGGGTGGAATCCAAATTCATACTAGCCACAGCATTCTAATACCAAGGCAAAAAAAGTGATGATAAAATCTACTGCAACACCTAGAACCCCAACAGAGTCAATTGCAAAATGCCCTAGAAATCCTTTTATAAATAAGAGGTCATAGGACTCACCAAAGATACTCTCATGATGAACAATTAATCCCAGAAATTACAAACAAGGAAATGATCACTAGGAAAGAGAGCTGGAAGTTGAAATAAAGGGGTTAGTGTTCTCACAAATTCTAGAAAAGCTACCAAAACCTGAAAGATAATTAAAATAAGTAAATAAAAGTGTTTAAGTGGGGTTACAGGAATGAAATTTCCTTGATTAAATAGATGATTGTAGGAGGCTATAAAAAAGAACCCAAAATATATTTTTTAGGAAAAGGGGTGTTCATTTATATAAAAATCAAATGAAAAATGTAAACTTTATTTTAAAAGCAACCAAATAGAGAATTATTGATTTGGGAGGAGGTTATAAAGAGAGCAATCAATGTAACACAGAAAGACAGAGGTGGGGAGTGTGAAAGAGATGTTAAGAGCTATTGAAGATCCATACACATCAAATAAGATTCCAGAAAGGAATATAGAATGTGGAGTGAAAATGGCTGGAATTTTCCAGAATGAAGAATGACATGATTAAAGGATCACACATAATTATATAAAATTATTCATGATGATAAGAAAATAAATAAATAAATATATGTATATATGTACTGCAGAAAAATTTCAGGATATTAAAAGCAATGTGAAAATCTCAAATGGTATTATAGAGTTAAGGACAAATTATTTATGGAGAAATGATTTTAGGATAACAGTAGAATTCATATTGTTGATAATAGGTAATAGAAGGTACTGTAATGAAGTCTTGTTAAGAAGTAAAAGAAAACATGCTATCCTATAATTCTATACCCAACTAAATTATTAATCATTGTCATTTAGAGTGATTATCTCTTCAATGTGAACTTAAACATTAACAGAGGCAGTTAATCAAACATTCGGTAATTACCCCCAAAGAACTACAAGGATGTACTTCAAGAAAAAGGAATTGAATTTGGAAGGATGTTCTTGGCATACAAGAGCTAATAAGCATCTTGTTAAATTGAAAGGACTGTATGAAAATAATAACAGTGATTAACTTTCAGAGTTTAAAAAAGTAAAATGAATATTATATACAATAATATAAAAGACAGCATGGTAGAGATTTTAATTAAAGTTTTGGGGAAAGAAAGGAGATATTGCTTAAATTTATTTTTTGACAATTCAAGAATTCTTGTTAAAATTTATAATACTAAAGAAAGGTTAATGTAAGGAAAGAAAGGTTGTTAGGCCATAAGACCTAATAGCCAGTAAAGAGATGAAGTGGAAAAAAAAGAAAAATCAGTTGAAAAGAAGCCTGGAAAGAGGTTAAAGGAATCAAGGGTAAAATTTGGGAAAACCAAATCCAGACTGTTATAGTTAGAAATAAGTTTAAATGCATCATTTTTCCTGACAAAAAATATTATCTATTAAAATAATCAGATGACAAACCAGCAGTCAAGGTTTTGTTTTTGTTTTTGTTTTTGTTAAAAGAATGGGAACTAATGTTAAGTAAATATTTCCAGAGAGAAAACTGGTGTAGAAAGATTACTATTACATCAAATAGAATTTAAACAATAAATAATAAGCTGTAGCAAATGTAGACACTGCACACTGATAAAAAGAACAAACATGGGGATAAAACAACATAAATTTCAATGCACCTAGTAACATCATCTTAGATTCATAAAATAGAATCTAATGAAATTCAATAAATCTATAGAGAAAGAATATATAATAGAATATTCTGGTTAACTGAACTAAAACCTTAGAGGATCAAAGATCTCATGTTAGTGAATATCATTGACCCTTAATCAGTGTCCATCCTATTTCAATCCAGTGCTGTTTTCACTACATAATAAGTACAACACAGCCTTAATTAAATGTTGATATTGCTCATAAATCTACTTATGAAAATTGGGTTGGAAACAAGGATCAGTTAACTCATTCATTTTTTATTTGTTTGATTGATTCATTTATTTAACAAATATGTCTTTAGCTGTCATGGTTTATGGTGTGGGGTATATGACAGGAGATATCAAACATAGTTTCTGCTCTCTAGAACACACACTGAGTGAGAAAGGCAGACATTAAATAAGTAAACAAAAAAGCAAAAATATATTGTGAATTATCACATGCGCTAGGAAGAGAAAGAATGGGGCTATGAGAGAGAATATAACAGAGGAGGCCACATTTTTAATATTTGTGCAGTTGTCGTGCCATCACATATTTAAATAAGTCAGAAATAGCTACATACAAACCACTCCCTCACCCTGAAAGCAGGAAGGTTTCTAGCTTATCGTTTAAATATTAAAGGGCAGGGTAAAAGAAGTACACAGAGGCTATTGAGGGCAAACAGAGAAAAGGAACAGATAGCTAGAAATGAAGACTCAAAATACAAATACAAAAAGCAGAGAGTAAAAAACAAAACAAAACAAAAACACAAAAAACAAAACCATACCCCTTGCTTTCTGTCACCTCCAAATTCTCATCCCTTAATTACAAAGGAAGCATGATGCATGACTTTGTGGAAAATAAACTAATGATGGTTAAAAAAATATCAACAATACTTTATTTCAGATTTCCCTATTGACTAAACTCTATTTCAATCCTCTTATTTGGTAATAGCACTCATGTAAAGAAACGCGTATTTTAGGAACTTAAAATGTAAAAACAATTCTCTAATTAAACAGATGGGAACATAAGGCTATATTCCTCATAATACAAACATTTTAATTTTTCAAATGATGTAAAAATATTTAATTGGTCCTTTTATGTTGTTTTAAAAAGGAAAAATGAAAAGAATATAACATACATCGTTTGTATTTAATATTATATTTTTAAAATTTTACTTTTTCACCAATATGCTGGAAAAATACATAAAATACTAGATCCATTAGGGATGCACCGTATTTTTGAAGGGATACTTAAAGATAGTAACAAATGTTGTTGTGGACATATAAGTCAAATCAAATTAGAAACTAAACTGCCAGCAAATGGGATGCCACCATAAAGAGCTATTTTCTACGCTACCTGAAATCTAACCATATTTTTCTGTTTCTAGCATAGTGAAAAAATGTGAATCTTGGATACTAATCATGGTTCCATCACTTACCAGCTAAGGATTAAATTATTCCATTTTTTCAAACTCTACTTGTCAAGTGTGAATAGAAAACCTATCTCTGTGATGATGAACAAATGAGATAAGTTACGTAACTCACCTTAAGATGGCTTCTGGGACCCTGAAGCAACTCAGCAAAACTTAATTTGTTCCAAACACTTAGATCTTCCTTGAATTAAAGCATTTCATCCAGAAACCATGGATTATTTGGGTTGTGATGACACATTTTTAGAACCAAGTGCTTGTAGTTTCAAGTGATCTCCGCCTTCATGAATCAGGAGTTGAGTGGAGGAAGATAAACTAACCCACACTTATAGACAGAATTGGGCAAAGGGCTTACTAGGTTCAAATGCTGTACATACCATTTTCTAGCTCTTTGAGCTTGGTCCAGTTACTTAACTTTGCAAAAGTAGAAATAATAATAGCACTTCTTACATATTGCTGCTATGAAATTTGGTATGAATTAATACATGGAAGATGCTTAGCACTGTGCCTGGCATTACATAAGCCTTAAATAAATGTTGAAAAATAGTGTTACTGCTAATTATTGTTCATTGTATTCTCTTAAGTACAGGGGAGTATTTAATAGACCATAATATATGGTACCTGTCTTTGAGTAGCTTAAACAAGATTAAGAAGCCACTTGAATATGAAAAACAAAACAAAACAAAGCAAAAACATCAAAAATCAAGTGATAGAGCACGGAGAGTTAGGAAACCTGAATTCTAACTCTTGCTTAGTCTCTAACCAGCTGTGCGGTCTTGCATTTAGCATCAACCTCTCTGAGTTTTTACTCCATAACTACTGGGTTCGAATTAGAAGGCTTTTAAGGCTACTCCAAACAGGATTGTTTGATTTAAAATACAAAAGGAAAAAATTAAAATGAAAGAACCAATTACCATCGCTAGAGGACAGATGATCCTTTGCATATCAGAGGCCATAGGGTGAGGGTGAGCTTGTCTCTGTCCAGGTTCTTCTCCAGCCACTGGGACAGTGTCAAAGATTGAGGAAATTAAACAGTTCATCAGAGATCAAAAGAGGGTAACTATACAGAAAGAAAATCCTGTACATGTCCCAACCTGCTGCATTGTCTAACAATGTCTCTTCCAAAATATGGCTATGTTTCACTTGGGATTCAACTGGATAGCAAAGAGACATGCCAATTCTCCAACAGCATAACAACTCAGAGTTGCCAAGAAATGTAAGTTTATGTTGATGTGTAGGAGAGTCTGGGCAGCTGGGAATGATTACTGTGAGGACATGCTGCCCAGGGTCATATGTGAAAGCTGGAACAGGGCCCTTCAGATGCAAGATTGGTCACCATGAAGAAAGAGTGGTATCTTCATGAAGACAAAAATATTCTAATAGATATGGAATGCACTGGAAACCTTCAACCTGGCATCTGGATGTCAAATACACTGGAGTCCGAAAACCCTGTTTCTTGCTGAGATTCCTAATGTCATTTTGCACAGACTGTTTTTTCCCCCAATTTTGCCCTAATCTCTCCTGCCCCCCTTCTCCTACCATACAATATACCTTATAGGAAATTTTTACTAATTTATAATATGTGAGAAGGAAAAATATCTGAGAAACAATCCACAGAAGATAATACAGCCGTGAACAACATCAGTCTGAAATGATTTAGAAACTTCTTTTCTACTGGAAAAGGCATCCGACACTGACAACATCCCAGGATCATTCTCTTTGTGAGCAGCCCTATAAACTTGTGTGCGCAGATGAAAATTGCATTTGGCAGGCATTCCCAGTACAGAACATTGTGATGCTTCAATAAGCCTGCTGTTTAATATATCGAGAAAGATGTGATTTGTGGTAATTATTTATTCTTTTGAATTGTAATGATTCTGCTTTATTATTCTTGGCATTCACTAGGTTTGGGAGTATATTACTCCATGCACACATCCAAATGTTTGTAAATGTTTGGTTCAATGTTGTTTTAGGGGCTGGAAAGTGAGGACACATTTTTATAAAGGACAAAGGGAAAAGAAATAGTCTGAAAAAAATGTGTACACAGACAAGCTTTTCTCATGGACAGCACCCCTAAATCAGTGCTTACTAATGATGGGCAGGTCTGAAAAGCTAGAGGTGAGAATACAATGGGAAGTGATAGTCAGAGACTGATTACAGGAAAGGTGCCACCATGGTGAAGGAAGTGTACATTGAAACTTTATATCCTTATATTAATGATTGGGAAAAAAAAGAAAATGAAATAACACATGAAGGACAATGGCCTATTTCTGTCTAGAATTTTCACAATTTGTCTTAATAAAAGTATTTGCTAGTAAGCAACTAGAATCACCAAAAATATCCTAAAATCAAAATTTTTATAAAGCATGTAAACACAAGATTATAATACAAAACTATGAGTCAGTCTGCATAACTTCATTATAAGTTCCACAGGCATAATATCTTGAGCAGTTTTAAGCAATGGGTTAATATTTAAAATTTGATCCATTTGTTAATTAATATTTTTGTCTTCATGTATATTTAATAGCAAACTTTTTTTTTCCACCTCTATGGTCCTGAGTTGCGAAGCTAATCAGCAACTACATATCACAATATTAAAGTGCTTTTATTTTTGCTTTTTTAAATCATTTTTTAATTAGAGAAGTTGGCGAATTTACAGAAAAATCATGCACAAAATACGGAGTTCCTATACACCTGCTCCCATTTTTAACATTTAATGTACTATTAGTTATAGTCCATAGTTTATGTTAGAGTTTACTTTTTGTGTTGTACAATCCTATGGTTGTTTTGGTTTGTTTCTTTAAATATTTGTACTAGCAACATAAATACCACCTAAAATTTCCTGTTTTAACTGCGGTTAGATATATAATTCAGTGGTGTTAGTTAAATTCACAATACTGTGTTACCATCACCTCTATCGATGACCAAAACTTTTCCATCACTCCGAACAGAAACTCTGCACCAATGAAGAATTGACTCTCTGCTCCCTACCCCTACCCTGACCTCTAGTAATCTGTATTTTGGTTTCTGACTCTATGAATTTTTCTGGTGTATTATATTATACTGAACATAGCTAAACTCCAGAGTAATTTTATCTTCAATTATCATCTATAACCAATCATTAAATACTGATTATGAGTATTCAACCATCAAATATTTATTAAATGCCTAAAGGATTTTATACTTATTATAGAATGCATATTATTTATGCATATATACCATTTAGACACGATATGCAATAAGGTAGAAGACCAAAGACCAATTAATAGCCTCAGAAGAGAACAATAATTGGCAGTTTAATTTAGTTTTGTATAGTCTCATATTGATAATGCAGTGCTGTTGACACAGCATATACTTCAGTCCATGTTGTTCATGCTACTAGTAATTACTAGGTAATGCTGCTAGTAGTTACTTTCTGCTAAACACTTTCTAGGGATCTGGTGCTGTGGTAAATATTTCATGTACATAACTTAATTCTTACAACTTCTCTATTAGGTAAGTATTCTAGCGGTTAAAATGGAGTCCTTTTGTATTAAAGGGTAGAAGTTTCTAAAGAATGAGAAGAGTTCAAGTTGCCCCTTATTTAAAAGTGAGTTTGTAGACTACCTATTAAGTGATTTTACAAATGGTCTGCTAGCAATTGCCTAGCTCTACTTCGAGCCTATCAGAAGAAGTTCATAGAATTGAATTTTTTGGAGATACTCATCAATAACAACACATTAACCACCACCCCCCACACACACACCCCAACTTGTCAGGAGAAAACTGACTTATTTCCAACCTCAGGCACAGTAAGAGGTATTTTTAAAAAACAATCCAAAGATCCTGACTCCACATGGCCTCTAATATTTGAGGTTGTAGTGGAAAGGATTGCATTGCAAATGGAGGCATCTCTGTTTCTGGTGGAGAAAAGGTCCAGGCATCTTGGATGTAAGAGGCCAGATTGACATTCTCTTACAAAGTGATTCTTCAGATGGGGGGCAGATGGTACCCAATGGAGGTGCATGTCTGCTGAGGCCCATGCATCAGGGGGCTGCAAACACCAGCAACAAGAAAGCATCACTTGTTTCAAAGCTGGAGACCTTAGCTGGGTGAGAACATCTTGGAGAAGCTTGTGAAGGTGATTCATAAAAGTGGTCAGAGAAAATGTCATTACTTAATAGTCATGGGTAAAACCATGGTTCTTGCAAGAGTCTCATTGTAGGGCAGGGAGTACTAGGTCCACAGTGGGGATGGGAAGAGTAATAAGCCTGTCCTCTGTTCACAGCCTGAAGAGTCCATTCACATCGTTCAATAGATTGAGCACAACTTCTCTGTGAAATGAGTAAGTACCATGCCTGAGCATTTATTCCTTATAAACATTTAATGAAATCACTGCCCTCCCTATTCCATAAGATTTTCAATCATGTGTACACGACAGAGTTTTGTAAACATAAAATGCTATAGGAATATAAACATATCTTTCCTGTGTCAAATAATAGCTTTGTCTTGATTAAAGTTGTTAATATCCAATAGTACATTGAAATGAGCTTGAACTTGAATTTGTTTCCTAGGGCACCTAGGAATAAAGTAATAAAGTATCACAAATGGAATGATTTAAAGCAATAGAAATTTTTTATCTCACAGTGCAGGAGGCCAGAATTCTAAACTCAAGGTGTTGTTGGGGCCATGCTCACTCTGAAATCTGTAGAGGAAAACCTTCCTTGCCTCTTCTAGCTTCTGGTACTTTGCCAACAATCCTTGGCTTGCAGCTGCAACATTTCAGTCTCTGTCTCCATCAACACGCAGCGTTCTCCCTTCTGTCTCTCTGCCTCTATGTTCAAATTTCCCCTTCTTATAAGGACATCAGTTATATTGGATTAGAGCCCACCCTAATCCAATTTGGCTTTATCTTAACTAATCACATCTTCAAAGACCCTATTTTCAATTAAGGTCACTTGAGGATTAGGACATGAACATGTCTTTTTGTGGCAAACAATTCAACCATAGCACTCCCCTACAAATGCATTTAGACTTTGTACGCTTTATGGTTGCAGCAGTGGTTCAGGCAAAATTACCACATCTTTTCCCAATAAATCATACAGCCTTGTTTAATTCTTTAAAAAATATATTTTTAGTAAGATGTAAATAAAATTCACACTAATTAATTTTCAATTTTTCCTAAAATAGTCACATTTAACTTAGGTTAAACTTCCCTTACAGCTGTAATAGTTGTGTAGATCTCTGGGCTACAAGAGGCCAAGGACGTTGAGTGTCTTGCTTAGTATTGGATCATTTTTGCCCTATTCCTGGAATAGTGTTTGGCCCAAGAAATAGGTTTAAATATACTTGTTTATAAAAAATTTGCAATCCTTTATTATTTCTTTCAAAGGAATGTAGATGAAGGAGTGAAAACATGAAGAAAGGAAGAGAAAGTGTGTTGGGAAAGAGAGATTGTAACAAAACTAGAATCCTTTGATTATTCCAATGATAGAATATGAAATTTTGAAAGCAACTGAATATAGGTCAATATGCTATAGGAAACAATCCCTATGAATTTTAATAAACAAAAGACCCTGCGATGTTGCTGCTGAGATCTTACTAGGAATTTAGAGATAATTTATCTTTCCTGTAACGGCAGAAAACATTAACATTTTCTTCTAAGAACACAGACCATCAATGAGTTTTTTTTGGAAATTATACTGAAACATAGGAATCTCAAGAAAGTTTTTAATCAGATCCCACCAGGGGGAGCCAGCAAGCCTCCCAGGAGAGTCTGGATTAGAAGGTAAGAGAGCTTAGATCTTGGCAGCTGGACAATAGGAACAATACAAAAGATTCTGAGGATGAGTCTGCATTTGCCAAAACCCAGAAATGACCAACCCACTCTGTCCTCGTCTGAAAATTATACAGTTAATAAGCCACAGGGAAACTTATATCAGGTAACTTAACAGGTCATCTTTACCCAGCAAGAAAAAAAAAAAGTTCTGTCTGGGCACCCTCCCATGTTCCCTACTCTACCCAATGAAATGCCAATGTTCTATTTCAAAGCAAAGGCTCAGAACTTTGCAGAGAATTCAGAAGTAGTGAAAATAGTTTATATTCCGATGTAGGTAAACTCACCAGTTTTGGGAGAGAAAACAGCTAGCCTGTTATGTGCCAGATAGGATACAATAAATAAGGTAAAAAAAAAAAAAAATATATATATATATATATATATATATATTATTTTATACCTGGGAAAGCTGAGGTGTAAAATAAAGTTTCAAAAGCCAAAATCATAGTAGTTTGTGTAAAAATAAAATGTATATTCTGAAGATATAGACTCTTCGGCCCAGTTACACATTTTCCCATGACTTTGCTGCTTTACTGGTATTATTAAAACAATATAATACACATGTGGAGGTAATCTTAAAAGCCTTTTGGGTTATAATCATCAGCACAGGAGTTAAGAGTTGGAGAGCAGGGGACCTGATTTGGACAGCAGTACTTTTTTAAACTGAAAAATGAATTATACACTACCATCTGGAATAAAATTTAAAAAAAAAAGAAAAACTTTGTGGGGATTAAGACCTATGTAACGTATAGTTACATTCTCATATCCTGAAGCATTTCATGGGAAATGCCTAATATATTGATGTGGAAATAAGATACTGCCAACACTCAATGATCCATATGCATGAAGAACAGGGGACAATCCAAACATAGGATGAACAAGCATCCTGTATACATCTTTGATTTAGGAATGCATATTATTTTGGCCGCCAAACTGCCCTCCAATCAGGTTCAATTAGGCTAATATTAAATATGTTTGCATTTTCTTAGTGTAGAACAGCTGGCCAATGTGTGTATATATCTGGGGTGGGGGAGGATTGAGAGGCTGGCTGGGAAGGTAGAAGGAACTCTATTTTTGATATAAATTGGCTTCAGAGAACCCTTAAAGTATATAATTCACGTGTGGAGGAATGAGAATTTACTACTTTCAAATATATATTTTATCTTTTAAATCAGTTCTAATTATTGGGCACATTTTTAGCCTGTTTTTGTGTCGTGGTTAGAATGGAATGGCAGCTGGGTATAGGAGGGTTGGAAACCATTTTCTCACTTGCCAAATTAGCTTAATTTGAGGGACTGGAGTCACTTGTTTCTTGCAAGAATTATTTTATTCATTCAACAAATACTTATTGTGTCAACTATTTGCCAACTACTTGAGATTCATCTTTGAACAAAACTGGCAAAAGATTTGTATCCCCATGTAGCTTATATTCTGTTGGTAGAGAAAGATAATAAAAAACATTCTTAATATGTCATATAGTATGTAGGAAGACAAAAAGTTTTGCAATATAAAAAAGAGTGAAAGAAGAATAAAGACAACTGAGAGTTGTTACAAGAGAGGATATAATATTAAATAAGATAGTCAGGAAATGTCTTATTGAGAAGGTGACATTAAAGAAAGATGTGAGCAACAAGACTAAATGGGAAATGAACATTCCAGACAAAAGGAACAGCAGGTGCAAAAGCTCAAACGTGAGGGCATGCCTCATGTAATCAAAGAAGAGCAAATATGCAATTTGGTTGAAATGGAGTGAAAACAAGGACTACAGTATAAAAAGATATCAGAAATTTTATGGGGGCTACATCATGAAGTTCCTCATCCAAACCAGGAAGACCTTGGTAGCTTTTATTCTGAATTAAACAGGGATCCACTGCAGGGTTTTGAGAAGTGACATAAATCTGACACAATTTTAGATGGGTCATTCAGCCTTCTGAATTAAGAAGGGCCAAGGGTAAAAGAAGGAGACAAGTTAAGAGGTAATTGCAAAAGTCCAAATGAGAGATAATTATGGCTCAAATCAAGCCAGCCCCACAATCCTCCTCCACCCCCAGATATTCATACATGCATTCAGCAAAAATAGTGAAAAGTGGTTGGATGTTGCACATAGTTTGAAGGTAGAGCCATTAGGATTCCCAGAAGGATTCAATTTGGGGTGTGAATGAAAGAAAAAAAGTAATTAATTTTTTTCCCAAGCAACTGAAAAATGGTGTTTCATTATATATAAGGTCCTGTGAACTAGTTCTGATCAATGGATTGTGAGAGGAACTGGGCCACAGCAGATGAAAGCCAGTGTAACCTGCTCTATTTCAGTGATCCCCTTTCATAGTGACTGCAGAAGACACGTTTTAAATAGTGCAGCTACAGGATGGTAGACCCATCTTCCACTGACAGAAGATTCCACTAAGGAACACTGTATGCACATCTGTATTAGTTAGGGTTCTCTAGAGAAACAGAATCAACAGGGAACACTCGCAAATATAGAATTCATAAAAGTGTCTCACGTGACCGCAGGAACACAGAGTCCAAAATCCACAGGGCAGGCTGTGAAGCCGACGACGCGGATGGAGGGTCTGGATGAACTGCACAGGAGAGGCTCACCAGCCAAAGCAGGAATGGAACCTGTCTCCTCTGAATCCTCCTTAAAAGGCTTCCTGTGATTAGATTAAGCATCACTCATTGTAGAAGACACTCCCCTTTGGCTGATTACAAATGGAATCAGCTGTGGATGCAGCTGACGTGATCATGATCTAATTCTATGAAATGTCTTCACTGCAACAGACAGGCCAGCACTTGCCCAACCAGATAAACAGGTACCACAACTTGGCCAAGTTGATACATGTCCCTGACCATGACAACATGTAATGTGAATGAGGGAGGAGCCTTTTGTTGTTGTTGTTAAATTATTGAGATGAAGCTGCTAGGTGGAGAAAGCTGACAGTAGAACTGGCTTGAGTGGAAAGTTCTGAAGCTCAATTCTGATATTAGGT
This sequence comes from Myrmecophaga tridactyla, assembly GCA_004026745.1. Lineage (NCBI taxonomy): Eukaryota > Metazoa > Chordata > Mammalia > Pilosa > Myrmecophagidae > Myrmecophaga > Myrmecophaga tridactyla. The sequence continues at coordinate 20,786 of PVIY010013370.1, read as the reverse complement.
TGATGACAACTATTGGACATCCAAGTGTAGATATTAAATAGGCATTCGAATACATGAGTGAGAAATTTGGAAATATATGAGTTTATATCATGGCAAAATGCACTCCCCTCATCATAATAGAAAACGTAACAGGTTAATTGAATGTTTTTTAGTATAGGGAGCTCATAGGGCTAAAGCTTTTATCTCAGTGACAAGATTGCATTGCATTGGTCAGTTTAGAAAATGTCTAGGTGATGTTGAATCTTGGTGAGGCATTCCAGAAACCTTACTATGCTCAATATAGAAAATAGTAAAATGGGCAATATGAAAAGCCACAATCTTTAAGGAAGAAGATGATCCTGTGACGTTTGTGCATAGGAATCCCCTAGCTCATCAGGTTTACAGTTTTTTTGTTTCATTTCTGAAGAGTGTTTCATTTTCAACAACCACCTGTATAAATAATTCGTTCTTTTTAAATATGCTGAAAACAGCAACTGGGGCAACTGACAATTTTGGAAGAATGAAGATGAACATGCATGCTTTTGAAAAGGTCATATTTTCTACAAGTTATTGTTTCTGAGGATTTGTGATGCTAAATGAGAAGGTCTTGAGTCAACTAAAATATTTTCTTTTTCCAAACCTTAGAAAAATGTGCAATCTGTTTCTGCTGTGTGAAGTTAAATAGAAATGAAATTCACAGATGAATTCATAGAATTTTATCAGTGTTTTGGCCTGCTTTAAGTAAGCCTGAAAAAGTACAATGTGTAATATACCATTTGAGTGGATAATTTTAATCCAGCCAAACCTTTTAAAGACAGTTTATACTTTGTTTGCATTCATATAAATTAAATATAAATGTGATTTGCCAATTCTACATTTTTAAGTTCTTCAGAAAAAGCATACAGTCATATACATGTAGTATGTATGAGAATGGGGTGGGGTTTTGTATAGTTTCATCAGTTGACTGATGCTATTAAACATGTGTAATTACTCCTTTATTGTACTGGAGACTTGTTTCATTTATAAAGATAAATGTGTAAGGCCAGTAACTCAGCCAGTTTTGATTTTCATTTATTTATTTATTTTTTAATTGCAGAAGTTGTGGATTTACAGAACAATCATGCATTAAATACAGGATTCCCAAACCACCATCCCAACACCAACACCTTGCAGTAGTCTGGAACATTTGCTACATTTGATGATAGCACATTTTTATAATTGTATATTAATGAAAGTTCATGCTTTGACTTATGGTTCACTGTTTGTCTAGTGTAGTTCCATGGATTTTGTTTTCTTTTTTTTTTTCATGGTCAGGCACCGGGAATCAAACCCGGGTCTCCAGCATGGCAGGTGAGAACTCTGCGCTGAGCCACCGTGGTCCGCCCTCCAGGGATTTAAAAAAAAAAATTATTCTGTTACCATATGTACAATCTAACATTTACCCTTTTAACCAGATTCAGATATATATTTCAGTGTTGTTAATTGCATTCACAATGTTGTGCTACCATCACCACCATCTGTTACCAAAACATTTCCAACATTCCAAGTAGGAACCCTGTATATTTTAAGCCAGCCGGTTTCATTTTAAAACAATATTCTCAGCATTTACTAGGGAATAAAACCAAGCAAAAACTAAGCAGAGCTATGATAAATGTTCTTTCCACCATCTAACCATATAATTCAGTTTCCAATCCACAGCTCATCAGATGTGCTAAAAAACTGTATAAAAAGAGATGCAAAGAGTGTGAGGGAAAATAAAAAGGGAAAGCCAAAGTAAGTGCACTAGTAAATATTTCTACGCAATATGTAAGTTTCCTACATACTGCTGCCTTCCATATTAACAATTCAGATTCTCTAAACTCAGTGAGCACTTAACTGAACGTATAAAATAGCTGCATGCATTTTTAAACCATTTCATAGAAGAATTTTGCAATTTTTTTCAAGAATCCACACATTTTTCATATTGGCATTTATTGATACCAGCTCTAAGACCCTACTTTGCTAGAGGAAGACAAGGAAGTACCTACAAGAGAAGTACCCATTCCAAGGTTCTAAGGGCCGTTAATAAGTCAGATCAATAAAAACTGGAAATGAACCAGCTGAATCTGGATAATTAACATTCAAATACAGCCAAATGACATGTCAGTTATAAAAACAATGAAATCAATATCCAGTCATGTCCTGGGAGAAGGTTATCTGGCCCTGCTCACTTCCCTCTAGAGGTCCCATGTTGGGCTGCATGAGGCTCAAGGAGTATGTGAATAAAGGATTAGAAAGCAAACTAAAGCATTCCATAATAAAATATTTAATGTTACTTAAGTATTTGTCACAAATACCACTCAGTTTGATTTCAATGTCTTGAAGTCTTGTAATGCCTAACATAAAGCATTTTACTTAATCTATTCTATCTTTCATCTTTTTTTGGAATAAGAAGTAGAATTAATAAACAAACAAAATAAAAAATTGCCTGCCTACTAATCGGTAGAGAGATAAATGACCATGGCTCCTCATAGAGTGCCCGGGCTGCCAAAGAAACAAGTTTATACAACAATCATACAACAAACACCTACTACTGGCTTTCAGTAGTAAAATGTAAACAATTTGGTCATCTTCTTTGACTTGTTACTAAAACAAGAAATTACTTAAAATGTTAAAAGGAATTTGAAAGTATGTCTCCATTTAAAAAATTGGATGGAAATAAACACTAGACAATTTAAGGCTGTGCTTTATAATTTAGTTAGAGAGTAGCAAATTCCTATCTCTCCAAAATAGGAAGGCTGTACTGTTAGACTGACTTTATGATAGCTAAAGCATATGGCGTCTCGTCTTAGTGAACAAGGAATAAATGCTTCTTGAGGCACTTTAAAGATTGTGCTGTCTTGAAATAATACAGTTTATCTCTTGTCAAAAGACCAGTTGAGACAGTGGTATTTTAGCTAGGGCCTTAGGGATAAGCTAATCATTCATTTCTCTAATTTTTCTGAGTTCAATCTGATATCAACTTAAATCATAAGAAAGAAACCAATTTTGACAGCATTAATTTATCTCCCCAAAGAAATGCTGTCACTGAATTGAAATTTAACATATGCTTTTAGATTTGAAGGTCTTAGAAGAACTAGTTATCCAAAGGACATTTGTACATCTGCTGAACAACTGTTGAAGAAACATTTTATATGTCCTTCATATACAGAGCCGAATTATGCATTTGTACTATAATTTAGATGCAGGAATATTAAAAAAGAATGATCCACTTTTCTAAAAACCACATGCTTCCACGAATAGCTGATATCCTTTTGTGCATCTTTATTTTCCCTTTCTCTCTCTCTTTCTCTTTCTGTTTACTACTCATACATTCACCCATTTATTTAATCAATAAACATTCAGATAGCACCAACCCTACCTGGGTCAGACGCAGCTCTGGGGCCTGGAGATGCGAAGAAATGCAAGACAGTCTTTGCCTTTGAGGAAATCAATGCTCACTGGAGGAGGAGATATGTCAGAAAAAACATGCAGTCCTCTAAATTCTTTACTAAAAGGCTCTGGCACTCAAGGTAAGAATACACAACTTTTTTTTTTTTTCTCTTTTAACTAGAGGATATAGGAAAAGCTATAGGAAGAACTGTTTGAGAAGAAGGAGGGAGCATGCTAAGTTCCACGAACCTACAGATATGGGAGCTACAGGAGGAGTCTGGCAAGTGCTCTGGGGCCTGGCTGCAAAAGATGGCGCATGCCATTGTCAGATGTCATTGAATGAATTCATTGAGAAAAAACGGATTAAATATGTATTTTAAAAGATAGCTATGGCATCAAGATCAGAAAGGAGAGACACTGACTGCAGAAGAGCATTCAGAAGCTCCTTGGAACAATCCAGACAAAAGAAAATGAGGGCCCAAAATAAAGCAATACCAGTGGTTTAAAAATAAATTTACCTCATCACACTGATTATCTCATTCCTGGCTTCTGAATAAAAATTTTCTCCTTTCTCCATCTTCAATTTCCTTTGTCTTTTTTTCCCTTTATTCAAACTGTATATATATATATATATATATATATATATATATATATATATATATACTTATATTAAACATATTTTAATAGAAACCACTCATTTTATTGGAAACAGGTGTGGTATAATTAGTGCATTTCTATGAAAGAAATATTTATTTTTCCCTCTGTATCACAATAATTTTCTAGGACAATCTATTGGGAGGGAAATATGCTTATTGTGGAACTAAAGACCAGGATGAGATGAGAATTGACTCATTTATTGAAGTATGTATACCACACTACACATATATAATTAAAGAAAATGAAAGTAATATTCTTTTGAACAAGACCCTAGTTTCAGGGAATAATAAGAAGTGGAATTTTAATTTACATTACTTATCAGATTCTAGGGTTTTACCATAATGTTAGAATAATGAACTGTTTTGAGTTGAACCAACCAAATGATTGGATATGAAAATATACTTGAGTTATTAAGAACAAAGCAGATACCATGCTAAAATTTTTATTCCTGCTTGAAAAATAGCAGGAAATTCTCCTTACTGAATTTTACTAAATTGTCTTTTTTTTATTTATTTCTTCCATTCATAGAAGGGAAATGAGGGGAACTCATGGAATCACAGTAAGTGTTGAAGGCAGAGGGGTATAAGAGCGGTGACTATTGTGGCCATGTTCTAGTTCCAGCCCAAAGCAGCTCCATTCCCCGCTCCTTGCCTCTACTCTACAATTACAGTACAAATATACTCAATATACTCACACAATTCATGTTTGTTCATCTCTTCAAAGAGGCATCCTGCTTTTACAAATAGGAACAAGTCAGGAGCTAGTTTCCAGAAAATGTTTCTCTGGACATCTTTCCCAGCACAGAGCATTTTCCCCCTTCTTAGTCTCTAGAGCTTTTTCTAGTCATGTATGTAACACATTCATAGAAGTTATGTTTTGTAAATCAGTTTTTGTCTGGGTAAGAAAAAGGCCACTAGCAGAAGGCCCTGAAAATATGAAAGAGTGCAAAGGTAAATTTAGAGTCCAGAATGGGGAGACAAAGGATGTAGCATCAGCCGAAGCTCCAAGCGGCAGTCCCTGTTGGTTGTGGTGCTAGGCAGCTGATAGGATTCTTTGCATTAGAGAACCATTCTAATGAATAGCAACTGAGCACCTGCCATATACCAGGTGTGATAGTTAGATTCAGTTGTCAACATGACCAGGTGAAGGCACCTAGTTCTGTTGCTCTGGACATGTGCCAACAGTACGTGAACCTCATCTGTTGCTAATTACATCTGCAGTTGGCTAGGAGGCTTGCCTGCTGCAATGAATGATGTTTGACTTAATTGGCTGGCGCCTAAATGAGAGAGCACAATGTAGCATGGCCCAAGCAGCTCAGCATACCTCATCTCAGCACTCGCAGCTCAGCCCAGGCCTTTGGAGATACAGAAAGGAATCACCCTGGGGAAAGTTGTTGGAACCCAGAGGCCTGGAGAGAAGGTCAGCAGAGATCACCCTGTGCCTTCCAAGGTAAGAAAGAACCTCAGTTGAAAGTTAGCTGCCTTTCCTCTGAAGAACTAACAAAATAAATCCCCTTTTATTAAAAGCCAATCCATCTCTGGTGTGTTGCATTCTGGCAGCTAGCAAACTAGAACACCAGGTCCTGCAAAAGTCATAGTCTCTACTCATTGGACTCTGCATCTGGGTGGAAGGGAACTAAAAACTCCTAATTATTGTAGTAAAACAGAGTCAATGTTATGATAGAGAAACGCAAAAAGTGCTGAGCCCATCATAGAAAGTGAAGAACTCTGGCTAGGAAACCAATTGTTCCCTTCATTGTTCACTTCAGGGTGTATTTACTGTGAGATATTCTGTGCTTAGCATATTAAGATGCAGTAAAATATTGTGTGTCTTATTCATATTTTTGCATACATACATAGATGTAGATAGTTGGATGGGTAGATAGATAGGTGGATAGATACAAGCTTTGCTTCCCTCCTACCTCCTGAACTGCTCCCTGTCAGTCCCGATTGCTGGCTGATCTCTTCTACATGTCCTAGGAATCAGTCTTGGATTTCTCCTTTTCAGTTCTCTTGCTAGGCAATGTCATACCTAGCTTGAAATATCACATATAGGCTAATGACCCCTACACTTTTTTTTTTTTTTTACTCTAGAAGTCTCTGCTGAGCTGCAGACTTGCATATCTAATTACTTACTTAACATCACCATTAAGATGTCTCACAAACATCTTAAACATACAAAAGAGAACTTTTGAGAACCCAGCCCCAGTCAACTCCTCCAGTCTGGCCATGTCAGAAAAAAAACTACCACCCACAATGTTACTCTGGGCAGAAATTTGAAAGTCAAGCTTGATTCCTGCTGTGCTAAGTTTCCTATATTTGAAATATTTCCTAATCAGATTTACTGGTTTCCTTTCTTTCCCTACAGTCCTTCCACTATTATTGTCCCCAGCGAAGGGGAAAATAATAATACCAAGGAGCGGAGGCAGTTAGGACCTGAGAGAGTTCCATCAGGCAGGAATGGAAAGTAGAAAGCCTTTCTGTTACCAGAGCTGGGAAGAGCAGCAGAAGAGAGATGGGGAAAAGACTAGAAAAGAGGGGAAGCTGTGTGATACACTTTTAGATTACCTCCCCTTTACCCCACCCCCACTCCCCAGTGCTTTAAACTCTGAGAGAAGAATCAAGAATCAGAAAGCACAAATTATTTGGAGGTATATCAGAACTGAGGGAAATAAGAAAAGCTTTCTCTTTATCTCAAGGATAGCCTGTGAAAGTTGCAATCTGCATATAAAATGGTAGCATTCAAACAGTAAAAGAATATTATGCTAACACTTGGGAGGTAGATTAAAATTGACCAAAGAAGTATCTCGGCATGTGAACTTGAAAAGCAGTTTGGGTTCCCCCTTGAACTGCATTACCTCAAGAGGAGTTATTTCAGAAAAAAAAAATATGCCCTATTTGAGGAAAAACAATTGATCTGAAAGAGTTCTTGGGATTGGGGTTAGACTCTAAAAATCAGAATCTCTTAATAAGGGTCTATGGAAAAGAGTATAGAATTTAGACGCAGGTGCAGGATGAGTCTCCAGTGCAACGCCTCTTGGGGAAACTGTGGAGACCAGCAAGATTTCGGAGCCGTCTTTATTTTCTTAATGGTTGAAATTCTTCACGTTAAAGATCAAGGAATGAAAGAAAGGCTAATGCTGGAAATAATCTCCTCAATTTTAATCCAAATATCTTCCACTCTCCAGGAAGGTCACACAACACTTTTGGAGGCATGTAAAATTGTGAAATAAAAGACAATCCAAAGGTTTTCTATATTTCAAAGGGGGTTCCCTCCTACTTAAGTGGTTTTCCTGCTTCCAGCCTACATTTGGACAGACTTTGTTGAGATACTAGTTAGTGAGTTCATTATTAAAAATCCATGAGGTTAAAAATAATCTTCTCATAAGAAAATATTGACTTGTTTAGGGAATTTTCCCCTTAAGTCAACTCAATAGATATTCACTGATTATATTGCAGCTTCTGTTAATTTACAAAACAGAAGAAAAGACAAAGAATAGAAGTGTCTAGACAGACATTTAAATAATTGGGTTAATGTGGGTTTAATTTTCTAATAGGTTTTAATTGGGCTAAGTTATTACGTTATGATTTGCAATGTAAAAATGTTTAAAAGAATAATTTTAAGGCATAAGCTGTATAAATCCTTGTAAAGCTGCTGTACTTAAAAATTATACTAGAAAAATCCATTATAACATTTTCCTATGCAAAATATATATAATCACATACTTATATATAATATATGTATCTATACATACATGTGTATATATGTGTGTATAATAAATGGCTTCTATTTTGGTAAATGCTTCCCCACCCCAGCTTCTAAAGGGAATCTATTCTGTATATTAATCATTGTGAGCTTAGAGATGGAAACGTAAAAATGCTTTGGAATCATGAATACAATTTCAATGAGAAGGAAAGAATGATGGAAATTCAAACGAAAGTTTGAAATGAAGAAGCAGGATCACAAAAATTATAATTACTTTTCAATCTCCTCATTTTTTTCACTTTTTTTTTTGCCAGACACCATAAATTTATCTTTGTTTCTTCTTAGTAGACTCTGTCTTCTTTTTTTGATTTATACCAAGCATTTTGAGAGTTTTTTGAACTAAAAAGTCAGACTGGTCAGACTCTCTTTTCAAAACAAGTATGATTTTAGGCTCTGAACTTGAATAGGCTACAAAAGAAACACAAGACCTTTCCCAAAAGTGCATTGTAAAAAGGACAAAATCTAAAGTAAACATTGGTAATTCTCATCTTGAATCATTTTCAGCTACTCATTCACTTGTTTTTTCCTTTGCAACACTCTAGGATCTATTAAACCAAAGGTGTAAATTAGCATCTACTCTAGAAAATATCATTTGATCTCATGGCTATTACTCTTTTTTAGCACTACTAAGTTATTTTTGTGAGTATGAATATAAAAAATGTTTTGTATTGGTGATGATTTCTAAAATAGGAATTTAAAGATTTTTGGATGTGGGAAGTTGAAGAAAAAAGACATTGCTCACCATTCTTAGTAGTCAAATAATTAAGATGGTGTACTCTGTATTAATCAGTGTTCTCCAGGAGAACAGAACTGATTATATATATGCAAATATTATGATATTTATTATAAGAATTGGCCTATGCAAACTTGGGGATTGACAAGTCCGAATTCCATAGGGCAGGCTATAAATTGGGAACTCAGATGAAGGTTTCTATGAATTCCCCAGGAGAAGCTGGCTGGCTGAAGTAGAGACAGAAATTCTTCTAACTGCTGAAATCATCAATTCTCCTTTAAGGCTTTCAACCGATTGGATGAGACTTCTCTCATTGATGAAGGCAATCTCCTTTGTTGATTGTAATGTAATCAGCCATAGATGCAATCAACTAATATTTGAAATCCATGAAATATCATCACAGTGATAATCAGGCCAGTACTTTCTCAACCCAACAATTGGACACCATAACCTAGCCAGGATGACATGAACTTAGCCATCATAGCCCAAAATAAACCTTTTCAGTATGGTCTGATAGTGTGTGACAATTGGTCATTGGAAGAAAATGATCACTCTGTTTATGAGAGCATTCTCAGGCTTGACACAGATTGTCAGGAGTTGGAGAGGAATAGCGGCTTCTTGGATAGTCTGGAGAAATTCAGTACCAAGTTAGCCTCCTTCCTTTGTGCGTTCATTGTTCACTGATTGTTTTATTCTTTTTTATCATTTATTTGGGATTTCATTCACGTATGAAACAAATGTGTGTTCTATACTACTTTATTTGAACTGTTGTGATAACATAATTGAAAATTCTAACTGTAAAGCAGTTTTTCTTGTCCAATAAAAAAGCTTAACTTCAATTAACAACTGTTAATAAATAAGAGAAATTAATTTTCACAACTGTTCAGAGAAATTATTTACCTTCTGAGTGAGAAAAAAATATGTCAGAGCACTTAGAAAAATATTTTTATAATGATTTCATGTTTCTTTCACCATTATTTTTACATCTATTCATGCTGATACCAATAGTTCTAGTTCATTCAGCAATGGGATGCTATAAATTTAGCACCATTTGTTTATCCATGCCGCTACTGAAACATATTTAGATGAATTCTAATATTCTATTGCAATTTACATGCAATTATTAAGGTAATTAAGAGTCCATGGTAAGTTTATTGTCAATAAAATTGTTAACCTCATGAATTAAGAGTAGAACATAAAAAAACACAAATAACCAGAAATTATGTAATGAAATGAATATTATACAAGAAATCAAAGACTAGAAATCTGATCCTGCTTCTTCCCCTTTTGCAATTGTTCCATATACCCTGGTGGAGAACTGAGAGGAATGCGATGCCAGAGGGTAGAAAAAAACTACATATGTGAAAAGCTAGCCAAATTTGTAAACCAAGCTACCCCAATCAGTTCACTTTCCTCATTTGTGATCCCCTGAAGCAAAGAACTTCCAGACTTATTAAACTTGACTTAAGCATGACCATATGCCATGTATGGGAAGGGGAGACTATTGGAGAGTGATGCACACGAAACACCTTTTGAGCTGTGGGGTGATATAAACCTGGGCACTGGAGATATTGCAGTTATAGAGCTCAAAAAGGAAGAAAGGGTACCTAAATGTGGCAAGACTCCATCTCACTTTCCTCAGGATGTTAATCCTGATTTTTCAGGGGCATGGCCATTTTCAGTGAGGAGAAAGTAATATATGTGTAGGACATATTTGTCCTAGACAATATGCTAAGTTCTTAATGCACTTCAAGATTTTAAATCTTCAAAGTACCTTATGAGGTATTATTATTTTTGTTCTCCATGAGAAAACTCACATAAAAATGCAAATAACTTATCCAAACCATATACATAATGTTTATTGAGTGTCTACACTTTAACTTCTGTGCTAGGAATGAGGAATCCATTGGTAGACAACAACGAAAAATGGACATTAATCAAATCACCACGTACAGATAAATAACACCACATAGAAGGTACTATAAGAGTGCTAATTGTGGGACATCTCCAAGCCTGTAGAGTCCAGAAGGAAATAATAGAGCTTCAAGCCTAGTTTACTAGACTCAAAAATCCATGATCCTTTTTCCCCACGACAGTCATTTTACTGCTGAATAAACACGTGGGTGTTAGGAGGACATGAATGGGTCACAGCAAATGATACAGAATGAAATCATTTCCTCAACAAGGTGGCAAAGCCAAGTGCGTTTTGTGATTGGACATTTCATTGTTAATTGAATTCTCATGAGATTGATTCTTCCAAAGAATTTGGCAACCTACACTATATCTCTGTTTACAATCAATTTCCTTCTTTATGGAAGATCTGTAAAATAAGGCTTAAATGGATGCCAATTTTTTTTCAATTGATAACTGAGAAGGTGACATGAAGGAATATCCCTCCTTTATGAATCATCTGGCTTTCATTCAAATCCTGAAACTCTTCCTGCTGTATAATAGATATTACATTTCCTGTTACTTCTTCCTACTTAAATCACCAGAATATTACATTGATTCATGATCATATTTTTTTGACAGAAAAAATTTACTAGAAAATTTTCAAAATATTTTACTATAAACAGTGGTGTTATGCCCTTGGGTGGTGTTGGGGCTAAAGAATTAGAAGGGAAAGTCTTCTCAAGAAATTCAGTTAACTTTTACTGAGAAGTTATTATCAGCAAATATGCAGTAGGTCACTGCAATATGGAGTAAATGCTCTGTCAGGATCAAAAGAGAGAGCTTTAAGAGAAAAAAAGAGATATCATAGAGGGGTTTCAGGAGGAGGTAACTTTTAAAGGTGAATTTGATAAATATACATGAATAATTTAAGAACAAAAGAATTTGCAGATTACTATAGCTAAAAGAATCAGTATGTGCCAAGACCATTGTAGGTGTGAAAGAGACAGTGACAGATTTGGATAAACAGCCATTTTCCACCACTGTATTATTACTTTAGAAAATCAGAATTAATACTAATATTTGCATATGTTAAAGCAAAATGGAGGTGAAGTTAAACAAATTGCTATTATTTGCTGAAAATGCAGTGCCATAATAATATTTAATGCTCGCATTAAACATTTGATCAATCTTTGATTAAATGATTACTGAAGATTAATCAGTATAGGATCCAAAATCATATCCATATAGACTAGTAGAAAAATGTGCACTCTAATAACTAGCATTGGGACAACTGACTTCTTTTTTAAACATATTGTTTAAAAATACGTTAGATTCCAAACTATATCACAGTCAATTCAAATTGATGAAAATCTATATGTGAATAAAAAGCTATATAAATAGTAGAATTAAATATTGAAAAAATTAATGTTATGCCATCTAGAAGCTGTAAGAAGAAATGAAATATTTGTACTAAATTAAAAACCTTTGTATTGTAGAACAATAAGCAAAGTGAAAAGCAAATAACAAACCAAGGGAAAATATACACAGCATATGTAACAGAAAAATAAAAGATAATATCCAGAATGAAATATCAAACAAAAAAGGCAAAAGTATCAATTCAAAAAAATAAAAACAGGAATGGCCAAGATACATAAAAATTGGTGTTCATTTCCAAGAAATATATGAAAATAAAAATACAACCAGAATAATGTCATTTTTTTTCTCATAGCATTATAAAATAGAATTTAGTTGTTAAAATAACATTTAGTTGGATGAAAGAGCAAACTTATATAAAACTAGAGTGTAAATTGGTACCTACAAGAATAGCTGACAATTTAACAGTATTCATCTAATTTGGAAAAGTGTATTTAGTAAATGGACCAGCAATGCTATCTTTTTTTAAATTTTTTTTTTGTTAGAGAAGTTGCAGGTTTACAAAACAATTATGCATAAAATACAGGATTCCCACACACCACCTCACCACTAGCATCTTAAATAGCTGTGGAACACTTGTATAGTTGATGACAACACGTTTTACAATTGTACTATTAACTATAGGCCATGTTGAATTTAGGAATAATTATTTATGTGCTGAAGTTCCATGGAGTTTTTTCTTTAATTTTTATTCTTTTATCATATGTAAAATCTAACTTTTCCCCTTTTAACCACATCCACCTATACACTTTAGTGCTGCTAATTGCACTCACAATATTGTGCTACCATCACCACCATATATTTCTAAACCTTTACTATGAATCCAAATAGAAATTCTGTACAAATTAAGCATAAGGTCCTCATTCTCTATCCCAATCTATCCCCTGGCAACCTATAATCTATATTCTAATACTGTGAATTGCTTATTATAAATAGTTAATATCAGTGAGATCATAAAATGAGAGCATCCTTTTGTGCCTGGCTTAGTTTGCTTAGCATAATGTCCTCAAGATTCCTTCATATTGTTGCATGCATCAGGATTTCATTCCTTTCTATGCATGAAAAATATTCTAGTATGTGTATATAGCACATTTTGTTTAGTGTCCAGCTGGTGGACACTTGGGTTACTTCCATCTTTTGGCAATTGTGAAAAATGCCGATATGAACAATGTTTTGCAAATACTGGTTCAACTCCCTGTTTTAAATTCTTCTGCATATATGCTAAATAGCATGGTTGCTAGGGCTTATAGTAATTCTATATTTAGCTTTCTAAGGAACTGCTAAACTGTCTTCCACAGCAGCTACACTATTTTACATTCTCACCAGCAATTAATGAGTGCTCCTATTTCTCCACATCCTCTCCAACATTACAGTTTTCTGTTTTTCTTTTTTGAAGAGCAGCCATGCTAGTGGGTATAAACTGGTATCTCTTTGGGTTTTGATTTGCATTTCCATAATAGCTAATGACATTGAACATTTTTTAATGTAATTTATAGACATTTGTATTTCCTTTTTGGAAAAGCGTCTAGTCAGGTCCTTTGTCCATTTCTTAATTGGATTCTTCATCTTTTTATTGTTGAGTTATAGTATTTCTTTATGTATTTATATCTGGATATTTACATATTACCAGATATATAGTTTCCAAATGTTTTCTCCCATTGAGCACATTGTCTTTTCACTTTGTGACAATACCCTCTGAAGCACAAAAACTTTTTTATTTTGAGGAGTGTGGTAGTTAGATTCAGGTATCTGCTTGGCCAGGTGAAGGTGCCTAGTTTTGTTACTATGGTCATGAGCCAATGGCATGTGAAGCTCATCTGTTGCTGATTACATCTGCAGTCAGTTAGGAGGCATGCCTGCTGCAATGAATGATGTTTGATTTAATTGGCTGGAAGCTTAAATAAGAGAGCTCAAAGTAGCACAGCCCACGCAGCTCAGCCTAACTCATCTCAGCACTCACAGCTCAGCTCAGGCCTTTGAACATGCAGAAAGGAATCACCCCAGGGAAAGTTGTTGGAACCCAGAGGCCTGGAAAGAAGGCTGGCAGAGATTGCCCTGTACCTTCCCGTGTAAGAAAGAACCTCAGTTGAAAGTTAGCTGCCTTTCCTCTGAAGAACTATCCATTTTTAACTAAGTAAATCCCCTTTTATTAACAGTCAATCCATCTCTAGTGTGTTGCATTCTGGCAGCTAGCAAACTAGAACAGGTTTGGTACTGGAGAAGTGAGGTGCTGCTGCAGTTTGCAAATACCAGACAAGTTGGAACAGTTTTTTTGATGGCTAAGGGGAAGATTTTGGAGGACCTGTGAAGAGAATGATGGAGAAGTCCTGGAGTGCTTGAAGAGATTGTTGGTGTAATCAGAACCACTGCCAATCTGGACAAAGGGGCACACAAAAGGGACAAATTGGAATTTGCAGAGTGAGATCCATGCTAGTGTCTGAAGCCAAGAAACCTTCGGCCAGGAGAGCGGACCCACCCATATACACAGAGGGGGTGAATTTGCCCTGAAAATCCTGAAAGCAGAGAATGAGCCGCCCACCTCATTGCAGTGGAAGAGTTGTGCTGCCTCAGGCCTTGGAGAAGGTATAGCATGCTCCTTGGGGACTGGGGAGAGCCCGGCTGCTACCATATGGAGGGGCTAAGTGTGTGTCCCAGAAATGGCAGAGAGCCCAGGTGTTGCCCTGATGCTTGGAGAGGGTGGAGCTGAGAAAAAGGTGGTCTCCTCAATGTCCCCTGAAGTTGATTCAGAAAGAGGCAGGCCACTGCCTAGGCCCTTGGCAAAGGTGGGTCTGCCAATTTCTAAAGCAGAAGGATAAATGAATTTCAGACTTTGAAATCCAATGGAGTTTGCCTTGCAGGTTTTCAGAACTGTTTGGGTCTTGTGATTCCTGTGTTTCTTCCAATCTCTCCCTATGGAAATGAATAGATGTATCCTGTGACTGTCCCTCCTTTGCATATTGTCACCAGATAATTTGAGATGTATGGGTCCACAGCTAGAAGAGAATTTTTATCACTTTAACATCGTTTAAGGTGATGTGTATAGTTGCCAAGTTGACAAGGGGTGGACAAGTGGTAATTAAGTTCAGCCATCAACTTGGCCAGGTGAAGGTGCCTAGTTTTGTTGCTGTGAATATGAGCTAATGGAATGTGAAGCTCATCTGTTGCTGATTATATCTGCAGTCAGCTAGGAGACTTGCCTGCTGCAATGAATGATGTTTGATTTGATTGACTGGAAGCTTAAATGAAAGAGCTCAAAGTAGCACAGCCCAAGCAGCTCAGCATAACTCACCTCAGCACTCACAGCTCAGCTCAGACCTTTGTAGATGCAGGAAGGAATCACCCCAGGGAAAGTTGGAACCCAGAGCCCAAGGCGAGGAGATTTCCCTGTACCTTCCTGTGTAAGAAAGAACCTCAGTTGAAAGTTAGCTGCCTTTCCTCTGAAGAACTATACATTTTTAGCTAAATAAATCCTCTTTTATTAAAAGCCAATCCATCTCTACTGTGTTGCATTCTGGCAGCAAGCAAACTAGAACAAGGAGGTCCACATTATTTATTTTTTTCTTTTGTAGCTTGTGTTTTGGGCATAGAGTTCTAGAAACCACTGCTTACTACAGGATATCTTTTAATGAAATTTTATTGATATTCACATACCATATGATCATCCAAAGTGTACAGTCATGGTAGCATCATATAACTGTACATTCATAAAGGTATATGAATAAAGCATAAAGGCATCACAATAAATTTAACATTTTCATTACTCCATAGAAATAATAAAAGTAAAAATAAAAATAAAAACAACCAAAACATGCCATAACCCCTATCCCTCCCTGTTATTTATTTGTCCTTTTTTTCTTTTCTTATCTATCCATACACTGGATAAAGGGAGTGTCAATGACAAGGTTTTCACAATCAAATGGTCACACCATAAAGGCTCTATAGTTATTCAGTCATCTTCAAGAATCAGCACTATTGGGCGGCTGCCGTGGCTCAGCAGGCAGAGCTCCGACCTGCCGTGCTGGAGGTCTGGAGTTCGATCCCTGGTGCCTCCTGCCCATATGCAAATTAAAAAAAAAAAAAAAGAATCAGCACTAGTGGATTACAGTTTAAGAGTTTCAGGCAATTTTCTTTAGCTCCTCCAATACACCAACAACTGAAAAGGGATATCTATATACTGCATAAGAATAACCTCCAGGATGACCTCTCAACTCTATTTGAAATCTCCCAGCCACTGAAAC
This sequence comes from Myrmecophaga tridactyla, assembly GCA_004026745.1. Taxonomy (NCBI): domain Eukaryota; kingdom Metazoa; phylum Chordata; class Mammalia; order Pilosa; family Myrmecophagidae; genus Myrmecophaga; species Myrmecophaga tridactyla. Next base: position 4,676 of record PVIY010013370.1, on the reverse strand, counting down.
TATTTTGTTTAATTTTTTTTCCACTTTTTGGTGAAGAAGGTATTCTCAATCTCATGATACCAGGGCCAGCTCACCCCAGGAATCATGTTCCACATTGTCAGAGAGCTTTACACCCTGGAAGTCATGTTTCATGTAGGAGGGAGGGCAGTGAGTTCACCTGCAGAGTTGGCTTAGAAAGAGAGAAGTCACATCTGAGCAACAAAAGAGGATCTCTGAGGGTGACTTTTAGGCATCCATGAGTAGGCTTAGCTTCTCCTTTGTGGGACTAAGTTTCATAAGGGCAAGCCCCAAGATCAAGGGCCTGGCCCATCAAATTAATTGGTAGTCCTCAATGTTTGTAGGGATATCTATCAGGTCTTCCCTGTGGGGAAGTTTAATATTTCAGTCTTTTCCCTCAGTCCCTAAAGGGGACTTTGCAAATACTTTTAAATTGTCTGCCCAGGTTATTCTGGGATGTATCAGGGTATCACCAACCTTACCTCAGGATCTTGAAGACATTTCCATATGTTCTTCTAGAAGTTTTATAGTCATAGTTCTTATATATAGGTCTTTGATCCATTCTGAGTTAATTTTCTAATATGGGTAAGATAGTGGTCCACTTTCATCTTTTGCCTATGGCTATCCAATTCTCCTAGCACCATTTGTTGAAGAGACTATTCTCTCCCAATTGAGTGGACATTACAGTCTTGTCTCAAATCAATCAGCCATTGATGTGAGGGTCTATTTCTGAATCTTCAAGTCAATTACATGGGTCACTATATATATCATAGTGCCAGTACCATGCTGTTTTGACCACAGTAGTTTTGTTATATGCATTACAGTCACAAAGTCTGAATCTTCAAACTTTGTTCTTTATCAAGACGTTCTTGGGTATTCAGAGCCACTTCTAAATAAATTTATGCCCATAAATATAATGAAATTACATATAATTATGTAATTTTAAAATTATGATTATAATTTTTCCATATACCATCCCATTTTCAACAACTTGCAATACTGCATTCATTTGTTCTCCCTCATGTAAAAACTTTCTTATATTTGTACATTTAATCATCATCGTTGTCCACTCTAGGTTTCACTAAGTTATTCAGTCCCTGTTTCTACTTTCTGTCCTTCCAGTGTCATAAATACCCATAGCCTTCCTCATTCAATTATACTCATACTCAGCTTTGTTCATATATTTATAATATTGTGCTCTCTTTTTACCCTTACTGATAGTTTTCATTTCTACACTCTTCCCCAATCCTCTTTAACCTGTCTTTTCCTTTCTTCTTGTAGTGCTGCTTTTAGTATTTTTTGTAGAACAGGTCTCTTGTTCACAAACTCAGTGTTTGAAGATATTTTAAACTCTCTCTAATTTTTGAAGAACAATTTAGCTGGATATAGAATTCTTAGTTGGCAGCTTTTTTCTCTTTTAGTATCTTGAAACTATCATACCATTGCCTTCTTGCTGCCATGATTTCTTCTGAGAAATCCACACTTAATCTTAACAAGCTTCCCTTGTATGTAGTGGATTGCTTTTCTCTTGCTGCTTTCATAATTCTCTCTTTGTCTTTGACATTTGGCACTCTGCTTTGTACATATCTTGGAGTAGGTCGATTTGGATCTATTCTGTTTGGGGTATGCTGCACTTCTTGGATCTGTAATTTTATTTCTTTCATAAGAGTTGGGAACTATTCAGTGATCATTTCCTCCTTTATCCTTTCCACTCCTTTTCCCTTCTTTTCTCATTTTTGGACCCTCCAAAACATATATATTCATGCACTTCATGTTGTCATTCAATTCTCTGAGATCTTCCTCATATTTTTCCATTCATTTCCCTATCTGTTCTTTTGTATGTAGGATTTCAGATTTCCTGTCCTCTAGTTGACTAATCCTTTCTTCTGACTCTTTAAATCTGCTGTTGTAAGTCTTCATTGTGTTTTTCATATCTTCTATTGTGATGTGCATTCCCATAAGGTCTGCTTGTTCCTTTGTGGTTGCCCTATGTCTTCTTTATATCCTTCATCTCTTTTACCATATCTTCCTTCAACATGTTGATTTGATTTTTTATCTGATTTAGAATATTTATTTGAACATCATTAATTAGTTGCTTCAACTCCTGTATCTCATTCGAAGTGTTAGCTTGTTCCTTTGACTGGACCATATCTTCTTTCTTTCTAGTAAGACTCATGACTTTTTATACTTGTCTAGGCATCTGATTTCCTTGATTAATTTATTCTGGATATCACTGTCTCTCTTTTACCTAGGGTTTTCCTGTTGGTTGGCTTTGTTCTCTATCTGTTCTTTGACATTCAGTTCAATTTATTCTAGATCTCTACTTAACTTCTGTTTAACTGATCAGAATTTTTCAGCTCTTGTTTTTTTGGATCAACCCCAATCAGATTTTCTCAGACAAGACAGGCGTAGGTCTCAGAATGAGGCTGTAATCAGCATCAAGTTGCCATGATGATGAGACTCAGCAGACTGTCAGTCTGTCTATGAGACCTCTTGAATCTGTTTTTTCTATTCTATCAAGCAGGTGATATTTGTCAGCCCATAGCTCCCCACCAGCATAAAGTGATGCAACCCCTTTAATTCTCAGCAGATCCTTCTCTGCCAGGGGCATGATTGAGACAGAGGCTGAGGTGGAAGACAGACCTAAACTGTTTCTGTTTTCCAGGCCCTGGGATCTGAATTCTCTAAATGAGAGCCACCCTATGTGCTAAGCCCTACCCCCACTCCTTTTCTTGAGGAAGATATGCCCTTTAGAGAATTATTTCCTTTACCTGACTAGTTACTTTGTCTCTCAAACTCCACTGCTTGCCTGGGCAGTGGTGAAAACTGAGAATACCTGCCATTTAATTCAATAGGCAGCTGAAAAGAAAAAAAAAAGAGACAGAAAGAAAAAATCTTTTTCAGAGACGGACCCCAGCCCCCTAGGTTTGCCAATCAAAAGCTGAAGTTGGTACCTGAATGTGCCCCTTTTCTTGGGGCACAACCCTTTTCCAGTATTCTGGGCTTGGCCATCTCCAAAAGCCTCTGTTTTGTTTTTGTTGTTGTTGTTTGTTTGCTTTTTATCAGTCCTGCTTCTTCATTGCCAGAGGGAAACCTCCAGGTTCCTTTCATGCCTGATCAGATTTATCTGTGCTCAGAGCTTATATTCAGCAGCCCAAATTTGTTAAATCCACAATTGGAGCTTGATTGAGCTAACTTCCATTGTTCCTGGTAGAAACTGATTCTTTTTCCCTCAGGGATACAAATGCAAAACAGTTGGTCAGTGGGAGAGGAGTACCAGCCTCCACAGCTTGGGAGCTTTACAGTACTGTGCTGTGATCTCAGACATCTCATCTGTTCCACATTGGCATATGATATGTAGCCACTCATGCAAGTCTCGTTAACAGTTGTTCTAGACAGTTCCTGGCTATTTTCTAGTTGTGCTTGAGGGTAGACTAAATCCCACACCTCACTACTATACCATCTTGTCCCTGTAAATCAATTTTTTAGAATTGACATTTTAACTATATATAGTCTTCCAATTCATGAACATGGAATGATCTTTCATTTTTTTATGTCTTCTTTGCCTTCTTTTAGCCATGTTTTATAGTTTCTGTGTACAAGTCCTTTATATGCCTGGTTAAATATATTCCTAGATATTTGGTTCTCTTAGTTACTATTGTAAATGGAATTTTTTTCTTGATCTCCCCCTCAGATTGCTCATTGCTATCTTTGAATAGAAACACTACTGGTTTTATCTTGTATACTGCCTGTTTCCTGATTTTTTTTTTTCAAGACTTTCTACATATAGGATCATGTCATTTGCAAATAGTGTAAGTTTTTTTTCCTTCTTTCCAATTTGGATATTTTTTTATTTCTCTGTTCTTGCCTAACTGCACTGAATAGCAATGGTGATAGTGGGCATTCTTGTCCTGTTCCAGATCTTAGAGGGAAAGTTTTCAATCTTAAACCATTGAGCATAATGCTAGTTGTGGGTTTTTCATATATGCCCTTTATTATGTAAAGGAAGTTTCCTTCTATTACTGTTTTCAAGAAAGGATGCTGGATTTGTAAAAGATCTTTTCTATTTCAATTGAGATGATCGTGTGGTCTTTCCCTTTCAATAAATTAATGTGGTATATTACATTAATTGAATTGCTTGTATTGAACCACCCTTGCATACCTGGGATAAAACCCACTTGATCATAGTGTATAATTAATGTGCTGTTGGACTCAATTTGAAAGTATATTCTCAAGGATTTTTGCATCTATAGTCATAAGAGAAATTGGTCTATCATTTTCGTTTCTTGCAGTATCTTTATCTGGTTTTGAAATTAGATGATATTGGACTTATAGATGAGTTAGGTAGTGTTCCCTACTCTTAAACTTTGTGGAAAAGTTTGAGTAGAATTGGTATTAATTCTTCTTGGGCTGATTGGCAGATTCACCTATGAATCAATCTGGTTCTGGGCTTTTCTTTGTTAGACGGTTTTTGATGACAGATTCATTCTTTTTGCTTGTAATTTGTCTGTTGAGGTCTTCTATTTTTTTCTAGAGTTAGTGTAGATTGTTGGTACATTTCTAGAAATTTGTCCATTTCATTTAGATTTACTTACTTGTTGGCATACAATTGTTCATAGTATACTCTTGTGATCCATTTTATTTCTGTGGGTTCAGTAGTAATTCCCCCTCTCCAATTA